>JARGSG010000009.1:0-18886 GCA_030374805.1 Gracilaria gracilis | reverse complement strand
GTGATGGGCATTGTGCTTTGGAAGGCATTGAGAGCAAGGCAAATGAGATAAACAACACTGATGATGTTCCCGATGCCATGAAGACAATGTTCCGCTGTGAGGTTGGACGCGAAGACGGAGATGTTTTTGGAGCTGTAAAGGTCATCCGTCACTCAAGTTTACTTCTTCGCCGAACAAAAGGGGGAGAAACCCCGATGGCTGGATACTCAGATAATGAACTGTGTGCCAATTCTCACGATAAAAATGGAGAAATGTTTGAGCTTGGAGCCTTTCTACCATTCGACGAATGTGAGAAGCTAATGGAGAAGAAATCTAATGCTCGAATTACTTTATTGTACCCGCGAGGGGAACTGGTTGATGCAGAGGACCGCTTCCAAAGAGCTCGGCAGGTTTCTTTCTCCATTTGATTTGAAAACTATGTATATGGCAGGTATTACGGACACTCACCTATGGTATTTCATGAACAACAACAGTATTGGGTCATCTTTTAATACTATTGAAGACTCTGAAAGCGTGTGCGTTCATATCGAAGAAAACTACAAGAATGGTTCTGATTTCAGGGTTCTCCTACGCGAAGGCTTTGAAAGATTCTTACGTTCTGAGAGTAGTTATATTCGATTCGTTCTTGATGTTCGCCGCTTTAAGAAATACCTGAAGGCGAAAGGCGACAAATTCAGATGTAAGGTTTGTGGTGCTGTAGAACTGTTCACTGCCTATGGCAACGAATACTACCTTTGACTCCGATATTTCCACTTCTAAAAGAGAACTTGTGAAAACCTGATTATTGCCTTCGAAGAGATTTCAAACTGGTATACTTCAATCCATCATTCGACTTTGGGCTGTTGGCTAGCTGCTTTCTGTATTTCTGGTAAAATATCTTCGGCTCTAATCCCTGGATGCTCGACTTTGTGACTCGACTCGTCTTTCTGCTTTTGCAAATCAGAGGACGAGTCAACAATTAAATCATCTAGATTCCATTCAGACCCAGACCCATGGCCATCGCCACTAGATATACCGTCAACGTTCGAACCGCCATTGCGTCCGTATTCTGGGGAAGAATCGGTTAATGAAATCAAGAGATATTCGTTCTCGCTTCCTGATTCCGTCGCTGGCATATGACCCACTGCAAGTGGTTTATGACACTGCCTTACTGATTTGTTATACTGCTAAATAACAGGATCAATATCTGGGTTTTAGACAGGTATGTGGCAAGTCGATAACCTCAATGTGAGGGAACAAAAGGTTGAAATAAGCTTGTCGTCAATGTCCACGATTGTTGCAAACGGAGTTCAGCAAGCTCTCATGATTTGCAAAAGCTGCGTCGCGAGAAGCAATCCTCCACGTGTAAAATGCACTTTTGCATTCTACACGTTGTACAGGTGTTCAAAATTATGAACAGTATTTTTCAGTTACGTGTACACCGCATGTTCTCTGTCCTAGGACACAGCCAAAACGCGGTTCATGTTTGTGTAGCACAGTTTTGTACCACAGTTTGGTTGGGTTTGAGTTATATCATAGATTGTTCTGTTTTCCTTCAGAAGCTGAAAAGCACTGTGGTAAAGAAAGAGAACCAATTTTAATTTCTTTGTATTCATTGCGTGTATAGTATTTCCTGAATCTGGTGTCGCTCCTCAGTCTTTGGAGTACTTGCTCCGACATATGGCTTCCTGGGGATCATGATAGATTCAGAATTTAGCCAAAGAGGGAAGGTGAAGAAGGTTTTCATAACCATCATCAAGCACGGCTTGTATGGTTCCAGTTGCCTCGGAGTGTGGCTTTGTGTAGTTTTTATGCCAGATTCTGCTCCAAAGCTCATTTAGTTCGCTTCTTATGACGCCGAAACTGATTATATTCTCTTCTGGCAAATCTCCTGGGAGCATGGAAAGTGGAACGTATTTGCTTGTCGAGAAAAAACCTAGAGGGATTTTGTTCGTTGGTGATGTGAAGGCATCAAAGGATATAGGTTGATAAAAGTACACCAGCGTTCCATATGTTTTTCTCGCGGAGACGCCATTCGCAATTGCTGGAACTGCCACTCGCCGAACTTGGAGTTCAAATAAGCTCTCTTCACCATAATCGAAGGATATCGACGTTCGTCCCTCCTTTTCCACAAGAGCGGCTTTGTAAAATCCTTCATGCCTGGGAGAAAACCGTTCCACTAGTCTAGCAAGCTCTTCATCCCAATCGCTCCCAGAGAGAAGTTCGCACAAGAATGTTCTCAAGCAAAATGGTTTGGGCGTGGAGTAATAGACCCAGAGCAAACTTGTACTTGGCACCCATGATGATGTCAACGGAATTCGGGCATGTTTCCGATCTTTACCAGTTTGCAAATCTTTATCACAAAATAGTGTTTTCCGTATAGTTGCCTCCATGATGAATATGGTGGATGGAGCATGGACCAGCGCCAAGAAACCCAGCCATTCTTGAAGGATACGGATTCGGGAGCAGTTTGCAGCATCGCAAACCATACGTGAATAATCCCATACTAACGCTTCGTCTCTTCGACGTGGTAATAAGGGAATTTGGATAGGCATTCCGACCAAAGATGATTGGGAGAAGAGATACCCGTTGAAACTGTCAAATTTCCCGACTAGTATCTCATAAACATTTCCGTTCGATTCGTGAAACTCAATCTCGCCCTCTATAACAGATCTTTTTACGTATCCGGTGTGGTAGACGAGCTCCTCGCCAGAAAGCGAAACAAAAACTAACTGATAGTTGACTGTTTGACAATGATGGTTCGTGAACAATCTTGCGGCACGAAATACCGGGGGCTCTGAAAACGTTTTGAGACATTTTGGATCCTCATAGTCCAAAAGAAACCCGACTGGAGTACACCCGTCTTTTTCTACATGTGAGGATGTTCTAAGCCTTAGCTGAGAAATCATTCTGGATCACACGGCTGGACCTTAACTCCAGCTGCTCTTCTCATCAACTAGACGGGTGAGTGAACGAAGACTTTGTGAAGCGATTCATTTATATATGACGTGGTCAACGTGTATTACGCAAAGTTGCATTTCACACGTGTTGTCAGATTACATTTTTTTACTAATACTTTATTATTAGATATTATTATATAGGTTCACGCACCTATGGTTTGAATAATTTCGAGATGACGAGGGAGCCATAAAGCGTTCAAAGTCAGAATCATATCCAAATATCCAAAATCAAGCCGTGCAGGGAAGGAAGGAAACGTAGGTAACTTCTGCTGAAGAAAACTGCGAATTGTTAAAGAATACGAATGATCTGGCATGCTGTCGAATACGGCCAAAAATCCAAAGCGCGAGTGTCACGACAGAGCAGAAGGCCCACAAATAGAGAGATTAATGCTGACTGCTAAACCTGAAAACCAGTAGTCGCCAATCATATCTAGCGCCTTGTGGCCTCCACTGTAGCAAAGCACGAAAGAAGACATCGAGGTAAACTGAGTACACAATACATATATATTGAGAGGTATTCATTGTGCAGACGGATGCCATGAATGGCCCTGTATTACTACAATTGTAGTAAGTATTGTTATCTAATTTTCCAAGCAATTCAAGTTTCGCTCTATATCCGACTCTTAGAAATGTAATCCTTGAAGGCTGGGTCGTGTTTGTAAAAATCGAAAACTTTTGGATGAACTTTCACAAAACGTTTGCAGAACCCCTTCACTCGAAGCCCATAGATCGATTTGGCTCTTGAAAGGGCCACATATGCTTGCCCATAATCAAAACATCGAGAAAGATCTACCTCTACCTTATCTATGGACATGCCCTGGGACTTGTGGATAGAAAAGGCCCAACCAAGTGCAAGACATAACTGCGACCTTGAAAGCACAACCCGGCCATTATCGAAGTTGACATCCCACTTGCACATCTTCATAGTTAAACAGATTCCGTTTTCGAACCTGACAACAGGAAGAAAAGCAGCATCCGCGACGTCCATGCAAAGAAAGCCGTCCTCAGTTCTAGCACCCACATAGTCTCGAGCACTAGATTCTGACAGTTGGAAAACTTCTTCCCCTAAAATACTGCGGGGATTCCCTTTATAGTCCTGGTAATTTTCGAACAAACCTTCCTTGTTGACACCCGCTCCATATCTGGTTTTTGCGAATCCAATAACCTCCCCTGCTGACCCATTTACGATACCAAGGTTCTGGTTTAAGTTTTTTGTGCATAGCACCCGGCAGCCAGTTTTGATGTGAAGCACAGATGGAGCTGAAAGTTGGTTTAAACGGGTGTCGATGTTGATCACTGTGCCTTTCGAAGAAGAAGTTTCTACTCTGTCCATGGCTATATAGCGGATTCCTGAACCCTTTAGACCATGCAAACGCGAGTTGTTTTCTCTCTCGACTTGAAATCGGCAAGGAAATAATTTTGTAAACGGTTCAGAACTGCTGGGGTCTCTTTGAAAAGAAAACCTTGATGACAGAGAATTAAAGAGCGATAACGTGGAATCCGAGACAACCCCAAAACGCATCTCATTCAACAACGTTGAGAAACCAAAATCATTCTGTCTGTGAGGTACTCGTAGGGAAACGGTTGAGAAATTGCACTTCTTCCAGGCTTTGCTCTCAAAACAGAACGGAATGGATCTCTCACTTATACTCTTCTTCACCGGAGGAAGTTGACAAAAGTCTCCGCACAGTATAACTTGGAGACCTCCAAAAGGTCTCTGAATACGTTTTGCAATTGGGATTTTCCTAGATGTCGAGCAGATGTTTTCTAGGCGATCAAAGGTACTGGCATCAATCATAGATATCTCATCAATGATCAAGACGTCCAATGTCAGCAATCTGCGACTGAGATCACTCGCTTTCCGTGGAACGAAATGGGAATTGTCATAACCTAGTCCCAAGTATGAGTGTACCGTGGTACCTCCCAAAGCTACTGCGGCACAACCAGTGCTAGCTGTCACAGCAACTCTCTTCCCAGAGTACTTTAAACTGCTGATAATTTCCGCAAGGACAAAGGTTTTCCCTGTTCCAGCTCCTCCAGTAAGGAAAACATTCTTCCCTGCTTCAGCTGCGTGAACGGCTCCTTCCTGGAAACCGTCAAGTCCTTTCGTACCAAACCGGATTCTCTTGGTTATCTTACGAATAGAGACGGATGCCACATCTCTCTCAGAAAGAATAAGTTTCCGCTTCTTGTTGAGGCGTTGAATTGGATCTGCGGAAATGCTTGGTTCCCATTTTTCAAATATCTCATCGACAAATCGTTTCAGAGAACGACCTGAGCGTGAGTCTTCAGCGGATGCAACCATGAAAACTCGAATTCTTGTTATTTGAAAGGAATGGAAATGTAGAATGCCTTTACTTTTCGAGCCCGGTGCGAGCTCGGTACGTAGGGTCCAGTGTACTTGCATATTTTAGAGTACTGCATATCCATACTGACTGCGCGCCTTTTCAACTGCGCGCCTTTTCTCACTTAAAAGAAATCCAGAAAAGGCTAGACAAAATCATTGGGATTTTGTAATGCAAGGAATCAACTTCTAAGCTTCTAAACAGAGCGTGTTTCTTAGCAATACCACGTGTACCTCCTCATTAACTCTATGGCTGTAAATTGGTCTAACAACTACGGCCGGGAACTGAGAATACAGTATGTGAGAATGCGGAGATGCCGGATCAGAGATCGCGAAGGGATGGAGCTCTTGTGCGATTGAAATGCTAAGCATCAGGTTGATATTGTCCTTATAACGCGTTATATTCCGGGTTTACTGCCGATGACATTTGAATCTGTTGTACAAGGTATGGGCCTTCGATTGCCCTGTAAAACATCACCTCAAGTGTGTGATGTTTGCAATACCGTCATCAGCTCAATCCTTTCGTCCCGAAGAAGCCTGCCAGAGTTACTGGATATAAATGACAGAATATTGGCGAGTAGCAAGACGTGTATCTATGGGGAGAAATTCAAAAAGTTAACAGCTGGATCCTGGATTGAGATGCACGGGTGCTGGAAATGTCAACTGGATCCTGGTAATATTAAGAGCAGCATCCAAAGTGATTTGAAAATCGAAGATACACCTAAGGTTCTCACAAAGTCGCTGTTTTGTTTTCCAGGACAAAATAGTGACAGTATCATTTGCGACAAAGGTCATTCGTACTGCCCTCTCAAATGTCTTGGGGAAGTTCCGGAATACTTCATAATCAGAACCAAGGATATGAACGGAAAACATTTCATATTTCCCCTGTTAATGAATGATGGTAATGATCACGTGAGGATTTCCACTGATATCTCAAGTACATTTAATGGATATGGAGTTTATGTAGCCAATCCATGTTATCCACACATGCGAGAAGTACTCGTGGTTAGTACCGTTCAAAATTTCAAAGGTGGTTACTCTTTAATGTATACGGAAAGGAAAAACAGGGTATCGACGGCTATGTACAGTTTGCTGGAGGTAGCCGAAGGGAAACCGTTTGGCTCAAAATCTGGACATGAGACAATAGTACGGAGTTTGTTCTTTGACAAACGAAATCAGGGAGGTACGCAGTTTGCTCCGGTGCGCTTTCCGAAGCAATCGAGACCTCGTCCCGTATTCCACCTTCCTATGGAAGAGGAAGAAGGTATATACGTTTCAGAAGATGAAGGAGAGGACGTCGAACCTCCAGATGAAGAGGATATGGACAGTATTGCCGTCTCATTGCCAACCCCGGAAAATGGAAACGTGCAAGAAGTGGAACTCGATTTTTACGATGATTCTCTCTTGTCGGACAGAGTACCATACTCTCAAATTCTCCCCCATATATCTGCGCTTCTTCACAAATGTGAAATGTTTGCAGAACGTACGCTCCCAGTTTTTCTTTACTCTCAAACCCAACTTTGTACCATCCCAAATGCAGAGAGGACTCGTAGTTGTGTTGCTTCGTCTTTGGAATGGATTGAAGGCTGTAATTCTTTCATTTCTGTTCCTGAATTTCGGAACAGATTGAAACAAAGTGACATGTACCTACTTGCCGGGGATTTGGGGAATTACAAGTCGACCAGAAAGCCGCTCAATATTAAATCTTCGATGAAAATAGAAGATCAAGAATGCATACGTATCATGTGGTCCGTGGACATTGATTCCATAGATGCTGTAACTGTGGCTCATGGCGGTGTAGCATTTGGGAAATCTCAGTCGAGGATCTCACGAATATTTCAGTCATACATGATTGCCCCGTCTAAGTACTTGAAAAGAAACAACAATCTTTCTTGTCTTCCGCGCCTTATGAGGGATAGCTTTCCCGGTGACTACTTCTTGAACGAGAGCTTCTCCTTGAGGAAATGGTCTTCTCAGTATACCCCTTCCGTAACCGATCCCGTTGCCTTTAAAGTTCTCGATATACAAACAACCTTATCAGTTGATCCTCTTCCTGTGCACGCAATTATTCCATCATTCTCAGTACAAAGAATCATGGCTGGAGATGGAGTTCTTCTTCAATTATTCTTCAGATTTGTGAACCCGGAATTGAAGGAACCACGTTTACAACGTCAGGAGATGAGGTCATTTTGCCACAAACTGTTATGGTTTCAGTACTCTGAACTTTTATTTAATGCAGTGAGGAGTACTGGCGGAAATATTGCGAAAACGCAGTTTCAAACTCGATTGCCATGCTGTGCGGTTCCTAAAGCGAGCAACAATGACTATCACTTTCGCAACAAAGGTCCCCTCTCCTCCGAGAGCAATGGAATTTCTCTGGGACCTGGAAGATTGACGATAGCCCTATGTTTTCTGGCCAGGTTCTTCCGAGCACTTGAACTCTTTTCGGGGGTAATTCCAACGGAAACTGTTTCAGATTTTTCCACGCCCGAGAAATACGAAGTACCAGAAGAACTATTTAGATATTTTGATGGAAAGAAAGAAGTTGGAGAGGTACTGCGCCGAGACATCAACGATCCGCAAAACATTGAATTCTTTAGAAACAATTATTGGAAAGGGTTTCTAGGCAATGGACTGGTACGTATGTCACCAGATCCTAATAGAAATGGAAGAGATGCGTTCCCCTCACTTCACTCTAATAACAAGGCCTTCCACGTTGGCCATCTTGTGTTGCAGGACCTGCTGGTACTGGGTCCGACGCAGTTGCGGGTAACCAGACATGGAATTCGAAGGGAGATTGCGAACGCTAGAGAAGTGCATGAGATCAGAGAGGATATAAGCGAGCAACTGGTACATTTTGCCTTTCATGATTCAGTACTTGATATTGCGTACGTCATGTCTCCACCACCAGAATTGAGAGATAACTTTTCCATTGAGGTACCAAGAGCTGCATTTCCAAAGGATGGAGGCTCTCCTTTCATACCCGCGACTTCATCTCAGCGAACAAATCGATCTCTGGGAGCATCGATGTTTAGCACACCGCTCTACCCTATCGTAACAGGGTTCCAGACATCAACTCTAAATATTGGTGAGGATAGAAAACGTTTAAGTCCGCTGATTAAGAAGGTTAAGATTTATAAGATGACTAGGCACCTTGAAACTAGCAGAGGGGACTCTGTGTACATGACGCCGGCATACTTTGAACTGAAGAAGAGGCTGCGATCATGGAGAATGACATATTGTACCTTGCTGAGGCAGAGGGAATATCCAAGTGTACGAAAAACAAAAAGAATAGAAAGCCCGGCTAAGGAAAGAGAATCCATTAGGAAATGCTTCGGACAACTTCTTCACGACGTCGATCGGAGACGAGCCGGGTCAAAAGAGTTTGTGAAAGGCTTGCGCATAGAAGTTACATATTCTTTCCGAAACAATTTCGCAGCTCTTATCGAACCAGAACTTCTACTACTATCTCAAAAGCTTCGCGATCAGATCAGCGATTCAGATATTCAGTATGCTCAACAGGATGTTAATTTGGGATCCCAAAATCGAATTCCATGGTGGTGGTTGTACAATACCTCTAATGATGCGTCGGATTCTCCTGGCACCCACATACCTATATGGGTAGTTAAAGACGTTTTTCAGCTCGAACTTGATATTGAGCTCAGTGTTTTGCAACAATCAAAAGAACTATACGTCAAAGCCAAGAATGCAATCTTAGGGTTGCCGGATAGACCTTCAAGGGAAGTGCAAGTATTGAAAATATTTAGAGAGGCGTATTCCCCAGCATTGTATGCAGAACTGTGCCTTCTGATGAGCTGGTCATGTCTAGAAACAGCAAAATGCATGGTTGACAGTGTTTTGTGCAACATTAATTCTGGCTACATGCTTGACCCCCCGTATATTATGCAAGCTCTGGGTGTCGATTCCTCCTGGTTTCTGTTTGGTTATCCTTGTATTCTAACATCACGATTGCTAGGATTAGATGTCAAATTCCGACGGCCACTTTTTCAACGCAGATTACATCTCTCCGATTTGGGACTGACAGGGACGTATCGAGCAATCCAAAACTGTGAAAAGGAAATAATTGTATGCCTGAACCATGAAACCACTGAGTTTTGCCCACAAAAGATTTTGAATTGGACAAAAAGGAACCCTAAAATGATGGAACATATCGGACTATTTGAACGTTCGGAACCAAACACTAACACAAGATTGGGAAGATGCAAACCTTACTACAATTTATTTGTGGTGATATCGAATGTGGTCACAGATATGATTACCAAAGTGAAGGGTTGTCAAAACACTTCACCCGAAGATGAAGGTTTTAGGAGGCTTGCAGTTCTCTTATCTCGTGTTCTAGTTTCGGATACTTGTAACTCTCTGCAATACTTTCTAGGCACTGGAGGGAATCCAGAGCAACCATTTCAAGCAACTCATGAGAAAAGAAAATGTACGAACTTAACGTTTTCGGATGTATGCAAGATTGCCGATGCAAGTCGGGATGCACAATCGATTGAACAGAATTGGACAATTCTCGCTTGCGGGGACCGGGATTGTAATAGGACTACTCTAAAAGAAGAGCACAGGAAGGCAGTTCGAGAACTGCTATCATTCTACCCTGGACCATCTACGATCAATTCATCCTTGTTTCAAGCTGAGTTCTATCGAAATCGTTTCCATGATTTGAACGAAGATGGAACGATGAAGTTTTCTGATTTTATAAGGAAGCTTTACAAAAGTTCCGAATGCTTAAATCACTTCACTGATTTAATAAGTGAGGAGCAATTTGAGAGCAGGGGGAAGAATGATATGGCTCATAACTGGGTTGTGCCGGTCGCGTTTCGCATATTGGAAGGCGTTCTGGAGCAGGAGGTCCGTCTCTTACCGTCACACAAGAAAAACCGTTTGCTTTTTAGATTCGGTTCCCAGTTCGGAGGTCACCTTATTTGTGCGCTGAGAGAAACTGGGTTTGACGTTGCGTGCCCGCTTATCGTTGATCCGGAACCTAACCTCCAAACGGGACACTGTCTTCTGTGGGAGTCGGCCGCTCCATTTACAGCATTGCGATTTGGCGCAATTGAAGCCATTGAATTCAAACGGACTCAAGTGAGCTCTGAAATATTGTTGGAGGGAAGTCAGGCGGGAATAGCTCGCCGATCTTGGGCGTATGCGCGACGTCTCACTTCGTTCTTGAACATTACGCAATCCTCAATTCAAGCAATGACTCGAATTCTAGAGCAAATGAAAACTGCTCAAAAGACATCGAATAGGAGTTTGCGAATTTCGACAGAGAAGGAATACATTAACCTCTCTCGTGACTACTTGTCTCATCGGGCGCTGAAAGAAGTAACGAGGCATATGCTGTGGAAGACTTTTCAGGAATCAGATGAATACCAAAGTCAAGAGGGAGACCAAAACGTATTCGAGTGGGGTGTATGCCTTCTCGAAAAACTCATTGACCTTCGTATTAGAGTGGGAGATGAAGGAATGGCCTCTGTTTCGCACGAAATCCCTGAGACAGGTACTTTTTGTTTGCATTCGATTCGAAAGAAGCCGAACCGTCCTGCATGCATCGCTGCCGAGTTGGAAGCTTTTTTGAATCCTTCTACCATCGCCTCAAAGCCAGTTCCGATGGCGTATTACCAGAAATCGTCGATTGTAGGAAATCGACAAACAAAGAAAACAAATGTTCGAAAGTCTGGGGCTCTGCTCTTTCGAGCTGGTCTGGTGTTCAAGGTAAAACCATTCTCAGGAACGAAGAGAGCAGGTGCTGATATGCTTTCTAGATACCGTGATTTGCTAGTGTATGATGTCTTCAGAGATAAGGGTCAGATTCACGACGACATTAATGTCATGTCGAGATCGCACTCTCAATGGAGGCTCTGTCCTACGGAAAGGCTATTGTCTTGTTTCAACAACATTATCATAGATCTACTCTCCGAGCATAAGTGACAATTATAAAAGTACCTTACCTATCAGTGGTATATAGTACACTGAGAGCTGTTGAAGTGATATATTCAATGTCCTGAGAGTAGAATACTATATCAGCATTCGTTCGTCGAAAACCTTCTCCCAGCAACATTTAAAGGCGAGTTCGTCTCGCCTCTCGCACGCCTTGTCGGCTCTTCTAGTCGCTGTTGTGGGTGCTGCTTGTTGTCGCGGCAAGAGCTCAGTGCCGCCAAAAACGTCTAATCGCATAATTCGGCAACGAGGCTACTGACTATCGCCAAATCCCCAAAACCCATATACCCCTCTTCCGCTAACGCAGACGCCGTAGTGGTTGCCACTAGTCGCAGGCTCTATCGCTCATATTGGCTGAAGATCCATTTCTCGAAAGCCTTCTCCAACAGATTCGAAATTTTGACTTGACAAGTGACGACACATTGTAATCATTGATATGGTCACACACACGTGTAAAATGCACTTTGGCATTATACACGTTGAACACGAGAACATGACTCGATCCTACATGTTCCCATGTTCGGCTGCGAAGTGGTTCTTCCTAATTGTAAGATTACCCTTCTACGTGTACGTGTACGTGTACCTGCAGTAATCCTACTCGTAGTCGCTGTTGTGCTCTACCAACGCTCTGCCTCGCTACTGCCACTACAGATCAGAGCCTCTGCCATCGTCCGCCAGTGCTTGCTAATCTTGTTTCAATTACGCTCGTTGCAGCCGCTGCTGTGTTTGGCAGCAGCTATTGCTCGCCCCGCCGCTCTAACGAACAGCCGCCACTCTCGCTTGGGACCGGAGCTGCCGATAGCTCCGACGGACATGGTAGCACAGCTCATTTTGAAATTTAAGAAATCCCACAAAAAGTAGCCTGAAATACTTCTGCCTTTCCTGGATCGCACAGTAACTTACTTGCATTAGGTAACCCCAGGTGATTTGGCATATTCAGCTTAGTGTCAGTGTTTTAAGGCAAAGTCCTGTACTAGGGTTGTTATTGTTTTGAGCCCGAAAGCACGTCTTAAACTCGGAGTCATCACATTCGTCATTCGCCCCGTCAAAGCGTAGATTGTAATTGATAAAGGTAGCGCATCATTACATAAGGTTATTGTCATTTTAGTCAAGAGTCAAAATTGAGTGGCCTTGATTGACGGGTCAGACATACCGTTCACTCAAAAGCCTATGTCTACCTCAAACTTAAAAATTACTTATGGCTAATGATTTCTGTACCATACATTACGTTCTTGGAGATTTCATACGTCTAATATTAGCATGAGAAACTCCTTGCCAATCGTAAACTATCAGGTTTGCAACTGTCTGATACAAAGTCTCTGTGATCTTGTCACTCGAGAGAACACTTTCCTCCTTTCCAAGAATGTTCTCTGCCAACTCAAAAAGCTCGATTGGGAAAGAGTCTGATATTTCATCACGAAAAGCGTTAGCTTCTTCCAAGTTTTCTCTGATTTGTTGACGAATATCTACTGAGTCATCATTCCATTTTAGCACAGAAACATAAAACCTTTTCTTCTTCGACGCATTAACTTTTGTGGCAGCTGTCTCTCGCATGTCTGTTCGTAACAGTCGAATTATCATTTGAACCCAGTCAACAAGATCTCTATGTCTTTCCTGCATTTCGAATTCTACAGCTTGCTCAAAATCAATGAGATATAACTCATGACCCTGTCCGTTCGTCATAAAGTTCTCTTCCATAATCTTTCCATGGGCATAATGATTTTGATGGAACGAATCCATTACTTTAAACGTTTCCAGTGCTATTTTTATGACTGTGTCAGTCGAAAAAAACCTTATGCTCTCTAGTTTTTGAAGCAAGGAATGATCATATTTTGTCATCACGATATATTGAAACGCGTCATACTTGCCATTGTCGAGCAAAAATGGAATATTCAGTCCATCTCTTCCAGCAGAAAATTTTAGATCGTTTAAACAGCAAAACTCTGGTTCAATTTTAAACCTAATTCGTTGTTGAGCTTGTTCGTCTCCGCCATGGCTTATTCCCATTTTCACCGCTGCTACATAGTAAGGGTCGACAACAGTTGTTGCTTCGAAAACAACCTTTTCATCTGAAAAATATAGCTTCTTTCCAAGAATCCATCTTTCATTTAAAATCAGGCCCTCAAAATTCATTGTCCTCAAAATTTGCGGTTGGTAGTGTATCTACTGTAATGTACTAGTCTGGTAGAAGAGTTATGCTTTAAGTAGCATTCAAAGAGCTTGGTAGATAGAGAACTATATATCTTTCTGCCCGCAACATAAGTTTCAGTGTTCTTCCACTTTAGTTAAACAAAAAAATAGTGGATCTTCATAAACATGTTTTATGTTCTGATTCTCTCACCTAGTTCATGAATCTTATTCGTAATTAAGCAAATTACATAAAGATTCTCTTTTTCGTCCTTAACATTCGGGGAAAGTGCAATTATGTCATAAAAGTGTTTATGAAGCCAGGCAATGTTTTGTCATAATTCCTAAAAAAGGTTTTTCCAACTGCTGAGTGGTACTTGTATTATCCTGCACAATGACTGAATCAGTGACCCATCTGAGATCTCTATGACCGGAACGGATCATTTTTGTTCTTTTCAGTTCTTTTGAGTTCTAGTTGGTATTGGGGTTATGTCACACTGGTGTTAGTACATGCACTTCACACGTATTCACACGTGCAAAATCACTGTAATAAAACACTAGAGGCAGTCAAGACTCTTTTCTCGCACTAGAACCTTTTCTCCTTGCTTTTCTGTGCCGCACCTTTTCTCACCATATCGCACCTTTATCCCATCTCCGACAGCCAAAGTCTATCTTTTGAGTCGCTTCACTTCCATCCGCACATTATGTCCGATGCAAAACGTTCCGGCAACTGCTACTATGTTCTTATTGTGCATCCTGGCAATCAAAGCGTTCTCACATGGAAAGGCAGCCCATCACAACTTCCTTCCATTGTGTATCATGATGCAATAGACATTGAACTGGACAAACTTGGAATCTACGTTCGAAAGCAGTTATGCTTGCCGTTTGATATAGTCTTGTTGCGATCGGAGTGTGAAGTACTAAATGGGCCATTCTACAAAGTTCAATTGCTGGTGTTTGATATCCCTCGCTACGCACTGTCGGATAAAATGAATGAATTGGGCTGGGTCCGGAAAAGCGAAACTGGCGAAATCTGCATTGATCCGCGCACACCTGCTGTTGCACGATATCTGAAACAGTATGCGACCGATGGTCTTGACATTCATTTAAACCGCCTCTATCCATACTCAAAAGCAGGATGGTTTGATGGCGCTGCTGCGTGGATCACAGGAGTTCTTCTAGAGCATGGATACGAAATTGGACCGGAATATATCCTCCAAAAAAGGAACGGTTCGCAAAGCTGCCTTCTAGTGGCACACACTCGATGTGGATCAAAGTTTTTTATGAAGGCTATGCTACCACAAGCTTTTAATCATGAAACAAGCACGACGTTAGGTCTGAGTCAAGTAATGCCTGAGACCTTTCCGAAACCTTTAGCCTTTGATGTTGCGAACAATATTCTGTTGATGAGAGATTATGGACGTACCTTGTCGGATATGGATGATCTTGCAAAATTGGACGTGCAGTTGTTTCGAAACATCCTATTGACATGGGGCAAAGTCCAGATACAGTCTTTGTCGAAAAAAGATGAAATTCTGGAGACTGGGCTTCCATTAATGAACAGAGAAAAATGGATCTCTCGCGTGAAAGAAATGGTTGAAGATCCCGACTGGCAGTGTGCTCAGGAGCGTGGTATGGAAAATGTAGGCAACTCTGAATATAAAGGCTGTTACAAAGAAATGTACTTGAGCCATGTGCACAATGTACTGAACAACATTGCCGAATACAAAGTGCCATTAGCCTTGGTTCATGGTGATTTGTGTCCTGTGAACATTATTCCAGCTGAACAATCTAAGCTGATATTCATTGACTTTGCGTACACCCGGTGGGATGTTCCCTTTCTAGACGCGCTTGACTTTTCTGAGAGGTGTGGTGGCAAAACGGAGGATCTTGACTTGTACCTAGAGCTGTGGTCAGAATTCGAGAGCATGGAACGACTTAGAGAACTAGTCAATTTTGTGGATGGGTTACTAGCCATCCAACTACGGTTAGTGATGTACGACCTCTTCCGCCATTCTGAGGATTGTGGCCGTCGCAATTTTCGGAAGGAGCTAGAGTTCCCCGTCTACCGGGACTGTGAACACTGAACGCTGCCGTACAAACACATTGCTTGAAGGTACGCTGCAAAGTATCAGTATTAACAATACGAATACGAACTTTACTCGTAGCCTCCCACCACGGAATATTGCATTGACCTCAAACACAGTAAATTCAATCAGACCCCAACGTCTCCACAATCTACCACCAAATTTATGCATCGTATTGCAAACCTGTTGTGTTGCCGCTCTCGATTTAATGCAGAAGAGGTCAACAATATTAACAACATATGCCTAACCCAATTTAATTCCACTACCATCTTTAAAAGTCTATCACATTCGCGAAATCGTTAAATGAGAATCTATTTCAGATACCAGGAGTAACAAAGCCAAGCAGATGCAAAACATAGTGATGAATTGATTCACTTGTCAGTAAAGCACGAATGGTTTCCTTGTGCCATCGAAACTTTCGTTCGTTACTTTTGCGAAGATGACACGGTTTTCGTCGAAGTAGGTTTCGTTTTCTTGGGGGTATTGCTCTTGCAGGTACGCATGTGGGCTCGGTAAGCTGCTGCATACAAAACGAGGTAATGTCAGTCATTATGTCTCCAACAAAGACTCAGAATGAAATGGGGACCTTGTCATCCGATGAACTTACGGGTCTTTCCGGATAGAAACTCTCTGAAGACGGGTCAGAACATATTTAACGGTAGAAGACCGCAAGATACTTGGAACTTACTGTCCACAACTTGGGCAGTACCTAGGTTGCTTTTTCTGTTCTCCCTCCATGACGCTGGTTGATAGTTTCGTTTCTGTAAAGTATTACCGGTGTGATAGCTGAAGTGACCGAACTGGAATAGCGGTGAGGGAGTCGGGGAGTGTTACACTTTGGAGCCTGAGTCGCGAGGAAGAGCTCGTTGTGCTATCGTATTCGGCATTGGCATGGTGAAATCCCTTAAATATTTCTGCTATCTGGCCGGCTTGCCTGACGACTTGTACAGTTCGTTTTGTGTGGCTCTCGATAACATTTTCCAACCATACGCGCGCGCATTGGCTAAAATTGTGGGTACTCATTCGGAACTCATTAATGAGGCCAGAACAAGAGAGTTTATTATTAAGGAGTAAAAATTTGCTCCAAAGAACCAGAACAAACGAAAAGTGTTCTTATTCTAGTTTACTGTTATACAACCACTTCCGTCGTGCAGATAGAACAACCACAACTGCAGTCAAAAACATAAAGTATGTACATAAAATAGTACAAATTAGAGTCTCACGACACTATAAATAGATACTGAAATGAAAGCCAAAAGCATGGAAAAAGAACAGTGAAGTCCAATATCTTCGTCTCTTGGATGACAGTCAGCGAACACGGCGTGTCTGGCAGGACACCATTAAGTCGGGAGAAAACCCAACGTCCAGCCATCACTACGTAGCGTAGAGAGGGGACGGGTGGTCCTAACGTTACCACGTATTTAGGTGATGAATCCTAGAGAACGGTGACGAGTACACGATAGTAAGGCAAGAAAGAAAAGAATTCCGCGAAAAGTGGGAATCAGAAAGGGAAAAAGGAGAAAGTGTCGGAAAATACGCCATACGTCAGCGTCTCATTGAACAAGGTCAAACGCTACGAAAAGCCTGTACACAATTTCTGAATTGGGTTCTTTTGTGTGAAGCTGGATGGATGGTAGCCACGTTGGCCACGGCTTATCACTCCAAGAAAGACTGTAGTACAATGAGACCTCAGTTGGTTGGTGCCACGTGGGCCTACGTACTCGCCTTGCTGGCTCCACGGCACCCAATTGGTATTCTGTATTTTATAGTTTATAATTTATAATTTATAATTTCAATTTTATTTTAGCTTAACCTTGCTGGCCCATGACAGTAGGTCATGGGCGCAGACGATGACGTCATGCCTGCATGAGAAAACGGCGTTGGTGCACATTGTATATATTGCGGTGCACCTTGCCTTCCCCCTCGGGTATTGTAAAGTCAGGCACCATTAGGGCAGTAACTATACCGTCTTGGTCACTTGCTACTCTATTACTATTCAGGTTTTACCGCGCATCAACGTCTACTACCATACACCTACACGGTCTAGACTAGTTGCCCCGTCGTTTGCCTCTGCGGGTTTCAGGTGCCCTACTACCATATTGGTTGTGTGTTTTTCCCGCTTACGTTGAGCCCTCGCGCGCTCCCTCTACCAGGCGGACCCCACACATCGGTATTTGTACGACATTTTTGTCTCCCGACCTAGAAGCTTCTTGGTTCTTGCCGTACCTTTACTGGCGAAGAAAAGGCTTTCGAAAGGATTCTGGAAGTTCACACCCGCGTTCTTCAACAACAAAAAGTTTATTTGGGGCCGAAAACATTTTTATCATTATCTCGTGACATGCTCACTTTCCGCGTCACACGTTACCTATTGCCTTTTGGGTTGAATACTGTGCAAGGTGGCAAGCTTGGACAACTGTCAAGCCTAAACCTGATTGCATTCATGCATAACGCCGGTCTTACTCCCCTCGAAAGTCACTGGACTCTCTTACGCGCCCCGCTGCTACCAAATCATGTCAGACAGTCTCACTGAGACCTCAGCAAAGTACGTGTACACGTATAAAGTTGCTACAAGAAACATGCAACTGAGCGTAGCACTGAGTTAGGTCTTCCCCGTAGACTCTACGCTTCTATAGCTATAGGCACAAGGTTTTGCGTGTTTTTTGCGCAGAGGCGTTGTGCTGGTGCACAACGTTTTGCGGCGCTGTATGTTTTGTATGTTTTTGTATGCATAGCTGTGCATGTGTTGTGTTGTTCTAAAGTGATACAGATTTTGAAGTTGTTCGTCACTAAAGGTTGTGTTTTTGGCGGACCAGACTCTGTCTGAGTAGGACGAGCGGTACCGAGGTCGAAATTACTCCAGTTGAAATCGGCTCTGGACGCAGAGCGGCACTCGGAAATGAGAAGCGCAGTCATTCGCTCCAAAGATATATCCAAAGACGACCCTGACGGAAGCTTTTCCAATTCACTCTTTATAATGGGAGAGTCGAGAATCTTGTTGGCGAATTCATGTTTAGGGTTTAGGGGATGATTAGGGGGTGATTAGGGGATGATTTAGGGGATGATTAGGGGTTTAGGGGTTAAGGGGTTTAGGGGTTTTAGGGGTTTAGGGGTTTAGGGTTTAGGGGTTTAGGGGTTTAGGGGTTTAGGGGATGATTAGGGGATGATTAGGGGATGATTAGGGGATGATTTAGGGGATTAGGGGTTTAGGGGTTTTAGGGGTTGAGGTTTAGGGTTTAGGGTTTAGGGGTTTAGGGGTTTAGGGGTTTAGGGTTTAGGGGTTTAGGGGTTTTAGGGTTTTAGGTGTTTAAGGGGTTTAGGGTTTAGGGGTTTAGGGGTTTTAGGGGTTTAGGGTTTAGGGGTTTTAGGGGTTTAAGGGGTTTAGGGGTTTAGGGGTTTAGGGGTTTAGGGGGGGAATTAGGGGGGAATTA
>JARGSG010000008.1:0-34846 GCA_030374805.1 Gracilaria gracilis | reverse complement strand
GATCTTGGCCATCTCCTTTTGCATTATTTCCTTCAGTGAAGCATGTCATGGAGAAACACAGAAGTACAGGACTCTTTGTCCCGAAAGCAGTTTTGCGAGGCCGAAAAGGGTTCTCTTCGTTTCTTCTCGGACTAGAACATTTCAAACTTTTTCCTGCGAAAGAGTCAGAAGGGCAACGTTTATTTCGTGGTTGTTCTCTGCTTTTAAAGGAGAGACTACAACTAGGTGTCGTAGTGACAGCCATAGTCGCATGAAAATGCAAATGCCTTGGAAGTCGGAGACCATATTGAATAGAGTAGCATCCTATATCATTGATCTGATTCCGAAAGACATTTCGTTTGAAGCTCTTGATGAAAATGCTGAAGAGAAAGTAGTATGGAAAACGCTTTTAAAAGTTGGCGAAGGAAAGCTGGTCAAGAAAAGCAGCTCTAGTGGAGAAAGTGACTTCTTTCGTAATTTTCGTTCAGTTTTGAAGGAAGCACTGCCAAATTCAACACTCTTCACCATGTGGGACCTTCGTGAGTCAGAAATTAACAGTGCTGACTTCGTACAATTTACAAATGTTTCGAATGCTTTAGAAATGGAGACTGCCGATAAGAGTTCAAATGCTACTAGGCTAAGTGAGGGAGGTCAGCACAATTCCGTGCTGCATAATTGGCAAAATGCGAAAAAGGAAAACGATATGCCATCCGAAGAGATTGAACGAAATGTTGAAGAAGCAAACGCAAACCTTTCTTTGCATGCGGGGTTAAAAGAGTCGAGCAGCAAGGTAAACGATGATGTTCCATTTGCGAAGCAACGTGCTGACGTGGAAGGGGAGAATGAACGTGAAAATGAACCAAAGCATGCTGCTGTTGGCAATGCGGGCGAACTGGATGTCGAACGTCCAATTCTGAGTGAGAAGAAATCTCAAGGAGATTTAGCAACGGATGCTCTCTGTTCCGACTCTGATGATGCTGCTCCTTCACATGCTGCAGAGCCTTCAGATACATTTGTTCGAGATTTTGAACATGGTACAGTTATATCCCCAGATTCTAAGCCAGACGAGATTGGAGCTTCTGGAACTAAATCTGAACTTCTAGCAGCACAAAAGATAGGTTGCATCGCTGCAAGCGCGGGAGAAAAGGATGCGACAATTTCTGGAAACGGAGCCAATGAAGATGTTTCGGAGAGGCCGAAGCAAAAACCTGAAGAAGTTCAGTTAAAGGGACGCCCTTCTCCGGAAGAGGAAACATGCGAGATACTTTCTAAGACCTCTGATCTTCAAAACATGTTGCAGAGTATTGGTCTTGAAGATGAGAAATCTCCTGAGCACTCCAATAAAGGACAGGGGATCATTGAAGAAGGTGGCCAGAACCTTTATGTGGAAGAGGATACCGATGATGTCATTGAGATCGAAACTGAGGCTAGACCGCTCTCCAATCTAGGAATACATCGGACGTCAATGAAGAAAGGACAGCCGGCACGAAGGAAAAAACGAAAGCGTTCGAAAGCAGGAAGTGGTAAGGTTTCGAAGAAGTACAGACTGGACGGCCATGGAATTGACTTGGGCGCCATTCTTAATGATGAAGATAGGATAAAGAAGAACTGTGAGAAGGAAACGAAAGGGAAACAAGGGAAGTTGCGATGTCTGGAGAGCTGCTGGACTCATGCCATGCAATTGACTGAATGGTTTAAAGTTCTAGGTGTCCATATTGGACGGGATGATCGCGTTCTCTTTTCAAGTCCTGAGAAGAGCAATCTTCCAGGGGTTGCCTTCGTGGACTTTGGAGACTTTTGGGAAGACGGACGGAGTTCCAAGCTTGCTTTACAAGAGTGTGCAAAAGACGGTACGCAGTTCAGTACTGTCATATATATATGCAGTGACTTTGATTCATCAGCATGCAGTGAGCTACGCTTGGGCAGTGTTCTTTATGAAGTAAGCAATATTTTCATATTGAGCAAGAAAGATTGGAACGTAATCGAGAACCGAACCGTGTCGTTAGTCTCAGCTGCTGTGGTATACAAAATAGCAGATTCCTTTACGCGCGAAGTGAAGGGACGCCCATCGATTCCAACATGTGTCATATGGTCTCATCAAGATCAGGATCGTTTTCTTCGTGACGTTTATCTCACCGTTGTTGAAGCTGAATGTAATTTGTTTGACTTCACTTGCGGGAAGTTCTTTGTGATGAAAGCATTATGTCATGCTGATGAAATCACTTACAGTTTGAGAAACTTCTACCGAGCTATGCCTTATAGTCATGGAATAGAGTACAAAAGGTGCTATAAGTATCTTCGGGACGTATGCCTTCGGCAATGCCATTGTGATGGGCATTGTGCTTTGGAAGGCATTGAGAGCAAGGCAAATGAGATAAACAACACTGATGATGTTCCCGATGCCATGAAGACAATGTTCCGCTGTGAGGTTGGACGCGAAGACGGAGATGTTTTTGGAGCTGTAAAGGTCATCCGTCACTCAAGTTTACTTCTTCGCCGAACAAAAGGGGGAGAAACCCCGATGGCTGGATACTCAGATAATGAACTGTGTGCCAATTCTCACGATAAAAATGGAGAAATGTTTGAGCTTGGAGCCTTTCTACCATTCGACGAATGTGAGAAGCTAATGGAGAAGAAATCTAATGCTCGAATTACTTTATTGTACCCGCGAGGGGAACTGGTTGATGCAGAGACCGCTTCCAAAGAGCTCGGCAGGTTTCTTTCTCCATTTGATTTGAAAACTATGTATATGGCAGGTATTACGGACACTCACCTATGGTATTTCATGAACAACAACAGTATTGGGTCATCTTTTAATACTATTGAAGACTCTGAAAGCGTGTGCGTTCATATCGAAGAAAACTACAAGAATGGTTCTGATTTCAGGGTTCTCCTACGCGAAGGCTTTGAAAGATTCTTACGTTCTGAGAGTAGTTATATTCGATTCGTTCTTGATGTTCGCCGCTTTAAGAAATACCTGAAGGCGAAAGGCGACAAATTCAGATGTAAGGTTTGTGGTGCTGTAGAACTGTTCACTGCCTATGGCAACGAATACTACCTTTGACTCCGATATTTCCACTTCTAAAAGAGAACTTGTGAAAACCTGATTATTGCCTTCGAAGAGATTTCAAACTGGTATACTTCAATCCATCATTCGACTTTGGGCTGTTGGCTAGCTGCTTTCTGTATTTCTGGTAAAATATCTTCGGCTCTAATCCCTGGATGCTCGACTTTGTGACTCGACTCGTCTTTCTGCTTTTGCAAATCAGAGGACGAGTCAACAATTAAATCATCTAGATTCCATTCAGACCCAGACCCATGGCCATCGCCACTAGATATACCGTCAACGTTCGAACCGCCATTGCGTCCGTATTCTGGGGAAGAATCGGTTAATGAAATCAAGAGATATTCGTTCTCGCTTCCTGATTCCGTCGCTGGCATATGACCCACTGCAAGTGGTTTATGACACTGCCTTACTGATTTGTTATACTGCTAAATAACAGGATCAATATCTGGGTTTTAGACAGGTATGTGGCAAGTCGATAACCTCAATGTGAGGGAACAAAAGGTTGAAATAAGCTTGTCGTCAATGTCCACGATTGTTGCAAACGGAGTTCAGCAAGCTCTCATGATTTGCAAAAGCTGCGTCGCGAGAAGCAATCCTCCACGTGTAAAATGCACTTTTGCATTCTACACGTTGTACAGGTGTTCAAAATTATGAACAGTATTTTTCAGTTACGTGTACACCGCATGTTCTCTGTCCTAGGACACAGCCAAAACGCGGTTCATGTTTGTGTAGCACAGTTTTGTACCACAGTTTGGTTGGGTTTGAGTTATATCATAGATTGTTCTGTTTTCCTTCAGAAGCTGAAAAGCACTGTGGTAAAGAAAGAGAACCAATTTTAATTTCTTTGTATTCATTGCGTGTATAGTATTTCCTGAATCTGGTGTCGCTCCTCAGTCTTTGGAGTACTTGCTCCGACATATGGCTTCCTGGGGATCATGATAGATTCAGAATTTAGCCAAAGAGGGAAGGTGAAGAAGGTTTTCATAACCATCATCAAGCACGGCTTGTATGGTTCCAGTTGCCTCGGAGTGTGGCTTTGTGTAGTTTTTATGCCAGATTCTGCTCCAAAGCTCATTTAGTTCGCTTCTTATGACGCCGAAACTGATTATATTCTCTTCTGGCAAATCTCCTGGGAGCATGGAAAGTGGAACGTATTTGCTTGTCGAGAAAAAACCTAGAGGGATTTTGTTCGTTGGTGATGTGAAGGCATCAAAGGATATAGGTTGATAAAAGTACACCAGCGTTCCATATGTTTTTCTCGCGGAGACGCCATTCGCAATTGCTGGAACTGCCACTCGCCGAACTTGGAGTTCAAATAAGCTCTCTTCACCATAATCGAAGGATATCGACGTTCGTCCCTCCTTTTCCACAAGAGCGGCTTTGTAAAATCCTTCATGCCTGGGAGAAAACCGTTCCACTAGTCTAGCAAGCTCTTCATCCCAATCGCTCCCAGAGAGAAGTTCGCACAAGAATGTTCTCAAGCAAAATGGTTTGGGCGTGGAGTAATAGACCCAGAGCAAACTTGTACTTGGCACCCATGATGATGTCAACGGAATTCGGGCATGTTTCCGATCTTTACCAGTTTGCAAATCTTTATCACAAAATAGTGTTTTCCGTATAGTTGCCTCCATGATGAATATGGTGGATGGAGCATGGACCAGCGCCAAGAAACCCAGCCATTCTTGAAGGATACGGATTCGGGAGCAGTTTGCAGCATCGCAAACCATACGTGAATAATCCCATACTAACGCTTCGTCTCTTCGACGTGGTAATAAGGGAATTTGGATAGGCATTCCGACCAAAGATGATTGGGAGAAGAGATACCCGTTGAAACTGTCAAATTTCCCGACTAGTATCTCATAAACATTTCCGTTCGATTCGTGAAACTCAATCTCGCCCTCTATAACAGATCTTTTTACGTATCCGGTGTGGTAGACGAGCTCCTCGCCAGAAAGCGAAACAAAAACTAACTGATAGTTGACTGTTTGACAATGATGGTTCGTGAACAATCTTGCGGCACGAAATACCGGGGGCTCTGAAAACGTTTTGAGACATTTTGGATCCTCATAGTCCAAAAGAAACCCGACTGGAGTACACCCGTCTTTTTCTACATGTGAGGATGTTCTAAGCCTTAGCTGAGAAATCATTCTGGATCACACGGCTGGACCTTAACTCCAGCTGCTCTTCTCATCAACTAGACGGGTGAGTGAACGAAGACTTTGTGAAGCGATTCATTTATATATGACGTGGTCAACGTGTATTACGCAAAGTTGCATTTCACACGTGTTGTCAGATTACATTTTTTTACTAATACTTTATTATTAGATATTATTATATAGGTTCACGCACCTATGGTTTGAATAATTTCGAGATGACGAGGGAGCCATAAAGCGTTCAAAGTCAGAATCATATCCAAATATCCAAAATCAAGCCGTGCAGGGAAGGAAGGAAACGTAGGTAACTTCTGCTGAAGAAAACTGCGAATTGTTAAAGAATACGAATGATCTGGCATGCTGTCGAATACGGCCAAAAATCCAAAGCGCGAGTGTCACGACAGAGCAGAAGGCCCACAAATAGAGAGATTAATGCTGACTGCTAAACCTGAAAACCAGTAGTCGCCAATCATATCTAGCGCCTTGTGGCCTCCACTGTAGCAAAGCACGAAAGAAGACATCGAGGTAAACTGAGTACACAATACATATATATTGAGAGGTATTCATTGTGCAGACGGATGCCATGAATGGCCCTGTATTACTACAATTGTAGTAAGTATTGTTATCTAATTTTCCAAGCAATTCAAGTTTCGCTCTATATCCGACTCTTAGAAATGTAATCCTTGAAGGCTGGGTCGTGTTTGTAAAAATCGAAAACTTTTGGATGAACTTTCACAAAACGTTTGCAGAACCCCTTCACTCGAAGCCCATAGATCGATTTGGCTCTTGAAAGGGCCACATATGCTTGCCCATAATCAAAACATCGAGAAAGATCTACCTCTACCTTATCTATGGACATGCCCTGGGACTTGTGGATAGAAAAGGCCCAACCAAGTGCAAGACATAACTGCGACCTTGAAAGCACAACCCGGCCATTATCGAAGTTGACATCCCACTTGCACATCTTCATAGTTAAACAGATTCCGTTTTCGAACCTGACAACAGGAAGAAAAGCAGCATCCGCGACGTCCATGCAAAGAAAGCCGTCCTCAGTTCTAGCACCCACATAGTCTCGAGCACTAGATTCTGACAGTTGGAAAACTTCTTCCCCTAAAATACTGCGGGGATTCCCTTTATAGTCCTGGTAATTTTCGAACAAACCTTCCTTGTTGACACCCGCTCCATATCTGGTTTTTGCGAATCCAATAACCTCCCCTGCTGACCCATTTACGATACCAAGGTTCTGGTTTAAGTTTTTTGTGCATAGCACCCGGCAGCCAGTTTTGATGTGAAGCACAGATGGAGCTGAAAGTTGGTTTAAACGGGTGTCGATGTTGATCACTGTGCCTTTCGAAGAAGAAGTTTCTACTCTGTCCATGGCTATATAGCGGATTCCTGAACCCTTTAGACCATGCAAACGCGAGTTGTTTTCTCTCTCGACTTGAAATCGGCAAGGAAATAATTTTGTAAACGGTTCAGAACTGCTGGGGTCTCTTTGAAAAGAAAACCTTGATGACAGAGAATTAAAGAGCGATAACGTGGAATCCGAGACAACCCCAAAACGCATCTCATTCAACAACGTTGAGAAACCAAAATCATTCTGTCTGTGAGGTACTCGTAGGGAAACGGTTGAGAAATTGCACTTCTTCCAGGCTTTGCTCTCAAAACAGAACGGAATGGATCTCTCACTTATACTCTTCTTCACCGGAGGAAGTTGACAAAAGTCTCCGCACAGTATAACTTGGAGACCTCCAAAAGGTCTCTGAATACGTTTTGCAATTGGGATTTTCCTAGATGTCGAGCAGATGTTTTCTAGGCGATCAAAGGTACTGGCATCAATCATAGATATCTCATCAATGATCAAGACGTCCAATGTCAGCAATCTGCGACTGAGATCACTCGCTTTCCGTGGAACGAAATGGGAATTGTCATAACCTAGTCCCAAGTATGAGTGTACCGTGGTACCTCCCAAAGCTACTGCGGCACAACCAGTGCTAGCTGTCACAGCAACTCTCTTCCCAGAGTACTTTAAACTGCTGATAATTTCCGCAAGGACAAAGGTTTTCCCTGTTCCAGCTCCTCCAGTAAGGAAAACATTCTTCCCTGCTTCAGCTGCGTGAACGGCTCCTTCCTGGAAACCGTCAAGTCCTTTCGTACCAAACCGGATTCTCTTGGTTATCTTACGAATAGAGACGGATGCCACATCTCTCTCAGAAAGAATAAGTTTCCGCTTCTTGTTGAGGCGTTGAATTGGATCTGCGGAAATGCTTGGTTCCCATTTTTCAAATATCTCATCGACAAATCGTTTCAGAGAACGACCTGAGCGTGAGTCTTCAGCGGATGCAACCATGAAAACTCGAATTCTTGTTATTTGAAAGGAATGGAAATGTAGAATGCCTTTACTTTTCGAGCCCGGTGCGAGCTCGGTACGTAGGGTCCAGTGTACTTGCATATTTTAGAGTACTGCATATCGATACTGACTGCGCGCCTTTTCAACTGCGCGCCTTTTCTCACTTAAAAGAAATCCAGAAAAGGCTAGACAAAATCATTGGGATTTTGTAATGCAAGGAATCAACTTCTAAGCTTCTAAACAGAGCGTGTTTCTTAGCAATACCACGTGTACCTCCTCATTAACTCTATGGCTGTAAATTGGTCTAACAATTACGGCCGGGAACTGAGAATACAGTATGTGAGAATGCGGAGATGCCGGATCAGAGATCGCGAAGGGATGGAGCTCTTGTGCGATTGAAATGCTAAGCATCAGGTTGATATTGTCCTTATAACGCGTTATATTCCGGGTTTACTGCCGATGACATTTGAATCTGTTGTACAAGGTATGGGCCTTCGATTGCCCTGTAAAACATCACCTCAAGTGTGTGATGTTTGCAATACCGTCATCAGCTCAATCCTTTCGTCCCGAAGAAGCCTGCCAGAGTTACTGGATATAAATGACAGAATATTGGCGAGTAGCAAGACGTGTATCTATGGGGAGAAATTCAAAAAGTTAACAGCTGGATCCTGGATTGAGATGCACGGGTGCTGGAAATGTCAACTGGATCCTGGTAATATTAAGAGCAGCATCCAAAGTGATTTGAAAATCGAAGATACACCTAAGGTTCTCACAAAGTCGCTGTTTTGTTTTCCAGGACAAAATAGTGACAGTATCATTTGCGACAAAGGTCATTCGTACTGCCCTCTCAAATGTCTTGGGGAAGTTCCGGAATACTTCATAATCAGAACCAAGGATATGAACGGAAAACATTTCATATTTCCCCTGTTAATGAATGATGGTAATGATCACGTGAGGATTTCCACTGATATCTCAAGTACATTTAATGGATATGGAGTTTATGTAGCCAATCCATGTTATCCACACATGCGAGAAGTACTCGTGGTTAGTACCGTTCAAAATTTCAAAGGTGGTTACTCTTTAATGTATACGGAAAGGAAAAACAGGGTATCGACGGCTATGTACAGTTTGCTGGAGGTAGCCGAAGGGAAACCGTTTGGCTCAAAATCTGGACATGAGACAATAGTACGGAGTTTGTTCTTTGACAAACGAAATCAGGGAGGTACGCAGTTTGCTCCGGTGCGCTTTCCGAAGCAATCGAGACCTCGTCCCGTATTCCACCTTCCTATGGAAGAGGAAGAAGGTATATACGTTTCAGAAGATGAAGGAGAGGACGTCGAACCTCCAGATGAAGAGGATATGGACAGTATTGCCGTCTCATTGCCAACCCCGGAAAATGGAAACGTGCAAGAAGTGGAACTCGATTTTTACGATGATTCTCTCTTGTCGGACAGAGTACCATACTCTCAAATTCTCCCCCATATATCTGCGCTTCTTCACAAATGTGAAATGTTTGCAGAACGTACGCTCCCAGTTTTTCTTTACTCTCAAACCCAACTTTGTACCATCCCAAATGCAGAGAGGACTCGTAGTTGTGTTGCTTCGTCTTTGGAATGGATTGAAGGCTGTAATTCTTTCATTTCTGTTCCTGAATTTCGGAACAGATTGAAACAAAGTGACATGTACCTACTTGCCGGGGATTTGGGGAATTACAAGTCGACCAGAAAGCCGCTCAATATTAAATCTTCGATGAAAATAGAAGATCAAGAATGCATACGTATCATGTGGTCCGTGGACATTGATTCCATAGATGCTGTAACTGTGGCTCATGGCGGTGTAGCATTTGGGAAATCTCAGTCGAGGATCTCACGAATATTTCAGTCATACATGATTGCCCCGTCTAAGTACTTGAAAAGAAACAACAATCTTTCTTGTCTTCCGCGCCTTATGAGGGATAGCTTTCCCGGTGACTACTTCTTGAACGAGAGCTTCTCCTTGAGGAAATGGTCTTCTCAGTATACCCCTTCCGTAACCGATCCCGTTGCCTTTAAAGTTCTCGATATACAAACAACCTTATCAGTTGATCCTCTTCCTGTGCACGCAATTATTCCATCATTCTCAGTACAAAGAATCATGGCTGGAGATGGAGTTCTTCTTCAATTATTCTTCAGATTTGTGAACCCGGAATTGAAGGAACCACGTTTACAACGTCAGGAGATGAGGTCATTTTGCCACAAACTGTTATGGTTTCAGTACTCTGAACTTTTATTTAATGCAGTGAGGAGTACTGGCGGAAATATTGCGAAAACGCAGTTTCAAACTCGATTGCCATGCTGTGCGGTTCCTAAAGCGAGCAACAATGACTATCACTTTCGCAACAAAGGTCCCCTCTCCTCCGAGAGCAATGGAATTTCTCTGGGACCTGGAAGATTGACGATAGCCCTATGTTTTCTGGCCAGGTTCTTCCGAGCACTTGAACTCTTTTCGGGGGTAATTCCAACGGAAACTGTTTCAGATTTTTCCACGCCCGAGAAATACGAAGTACCAGAAGAACTATTTAGATATTTTGATGGAAAGAAAGAAGTTGGAGAGGTACTGCGCCGAGACATCAACGATCCGCAAAACATTGAATTCTTTAGAAACAATTATTGGAAAGGGTTTCTAGGCAATGGACTGGTACGTATGTCACCAGATCCTAATAGAAATGGAAGAGATGCGTTCCCCTCACTTCACTCTAATAACAAGGCCTTCCACGTTGGCCATCTTGTGTTGCAGGACCTGCTGGTACTGGGTCCGACGCAGTTGCGGGTAACCAGACATGGAATTCGAAGGGAGATTGCGAACGCTAGAGAAGTGCATGAGATCAGAGAGGATATAAGCGAGCAACTGGTACATTTTGCCTTTCATGATTCAGTACTTGATATTGCGTACGTCATGTCTCCACCACCAGAATTGAGAGATAACTTTTCCATTGAGGTACCAAGAGCTGCATTTCCAAAGGATGGAGGCTCTCCTTTCATACCCGCGACTTCATCTCAGCGAACAAATCGATCTCTGGGAGCATCGATGTTTAGCACACCGCTCTACCCTATCGTAACAGGGTTCCAGACATCAACTCTAAATATTGGTGAGGATAGAAAACGTTTAAGTCCGCTGATTAAGAAGGTTAAGATTTATAAGATGACTAGGCACCTTGAAACTAGCAGAGGGGACTCTGTGTACATGACGCCGGCATACTTTGAACTGAAGAAGAGGCTGCGATCATGGAGAATGACATATTGTACCTTGCTGAGGCAGAGGGAATATCCAAGTGTACGAAAAACAAAAAGAATAGAAAGCCCGGCTAAGGAAAGAGAATCCATTAGGAAATGCTTCGGACAACTTCTTCACGACGTCGATCGGAGACGAGCCGGGTCAAAAGAGTTTGTGAAAGGCTTGCGCATAGAAGTTACATATTCTTTCCGAAACAATTTCGCAGCTCTTATCGAACCAGAACTTCTACTACTATCTCAAAAGCTTCGCGATCAGATCAGCGATTCAGATATTCAGTATGCTCAACAGGATGTTAATTTGGGATCCCAAAATCGAATTCCATGGTGGTGGTTGTACAATACCTCTAATGATGCGTCGGATTCTCCTGGCACCCACATACCTATATGGGTAGTTAAAGACGTTTTTCAGCTCGAACTTGATATTGAGCTCAGTGTTTTGCAACAATCAAAAGAACTATACGTCAAAGCCAAGAATGCAATCTTAGGGTTGCCGGATAGACCTTCAAGGGAAGTGCAAGTATTGAAAATATTTAGAGAGGCGTATTCCCCAGCATTGTATGCAGAACTGTGCCTTCTGATGAGCTGGTCATGTCTAGAAACAGCAAAATGCATGGTTGACAGTGTTTTGTGCAACATTAATTCTGGCTACATGCTTGACCCCCCGTATATTATGCAAGCTCTGGGTGTCGATTCCTCCTGGTTTCTGTTTGGTTATCCTTGTATTCTAACATCACGATTGCTAGGATTAGATGTCAAATTCCGACGGCCACTTTTTCAACGCAGATTACATCTCTCCGATTTGGGACTGACAGGGACGTATCGAGCAATCCAAAACTGTGAAAAGGAAATAATTGTATGCCTGAACCATGAAACCACTGAGTTTTGCCCACAAAAGATTTTGAATTGGACAAAAAGGAACCCTAAAATGATGGAACATATCGGACTATTTGAACGTTCGGAACCAAACACTAACACAAGATTGGGAAGATGCAAACCTTACTACAATTTATTTGTGGTGATATCGAATGTGGTCACAGATATGATTACCAAAGTGAAGGGTTGTCAAAACACTTCACCCGAAGATGAAGGTTTTAGGAGGCTTGCAGTTCTCTTATCTCGTGTTCTAGTTTCGGATACTTGTAACTCTCTGCAATACTTTCTAGGCACTGGAGGGAATCCAGAGCAACCATTTCAAGCAACTCATGAGAAAAGAAAATGTACGAACTTAACGTTTTCGGATGTATGCAAGATTGCCGATGCAAGTCGGGATGCACAATCGATTGAACAGAATTGGACAATTCTCGCTTGCGGGGACCGGGATTGTAATAGGACTACTCTAAAAGAAGAGCACAGGAAGGCAGTTCGAGAACTGCTATCATTCTACCCTGGACCATCTACGATCAATTCATCCTTGTTTCAAGCTGAGTTCTATCGAAATCGTTTCCATGATTTGAACGAAGATGGAACGATGAAGTTTTCTGATTTTATAAGGAAGCTTTACAAAAGTTCCGAATGCTTAAATCACTTCACTGATTTAATAAGTGAGGAGCAATTTGAGAGCAGGGGGAAGAATGATATGGCTCATAACTGGGTTGTGCCGGTCGCGTTTCGCATATTGGAAGGCGTTCTGGAGCAGGAGGTCCGTCTCTTACCGTCACACAAGAAAAACCGTTTGCTTTTTAGATTCGGTTCCCAGTTCGGAGGTCACCTTATTTGTGCGCTGAGAGAAACTGGGTTTGACGTTGCGTGCCCGCTTATCGTTGATCCGGAACCTAACCTCCAAACGGGACACTGTCTTCTGTGGGAGTCGGCCGCTCCATTTACAGCATTGCGATTTGGCGCAATTGAAGCCATTGAATTCAAACGGACTCAAGTGAGCTCTGAAATATTGTTGGAGGGAAGTCAGGCGGGAATAGCTCGCCGATCTTGGGCGTATGCGCGACGTCTCACTTCGTTCTTGAACATTACGCAATCCTCAATTCAAGCAATGACTCGAATTCTAGAGCAAATGAAAACTGCTCAAAAGACATCGAATAGGAGTTTGCGAATTTCGACAGAGAAGGAATACATTAACCTCTCTCGTGACTACTTGTCTCATCGGGCGCTGAAAGAAGTAACGAGGCATATGCTGTGGAAGACTTTTCAGGAATCAGATGAATACCAAAGTCAAGAGGGAGACCAAAACGTATTCGAGTGGGGTGTATGCCTTCTCGAAAAACTCATTGACCTTCGTATTAGAGTGGGAGATGAAGGAATGGCCTCTGTTTCGCACGAAATCCCTGAGACAGGTACTTTTTGTTTGCATTCGATTCGAAAGAAGCCGAACCGTCCTGCATGCATCGCTGCCGAGTTGGAAGCTTTTTTGAATCCTTCTACCATCGCCTCAAAGCCAGTTCCGATGGCGTATTACCAGAAATCGTCGATTGTAGGAAATCGACAAACAAAGAAAACAAATGTTCGAAAGTCTGGGGCTCTGCTCTTTCGAGCTGGTCTGGTGTTCAAGGTAAAACCATTCTCAGGAACGAAGAGAGCAGGTGCTGATATGCTTTCTAGATACCGTGATTTGCTAGTGTATGATGTCTTCAGAGATAAGGGTCAGATTCACGACGACATTAATGTCATGTCGAGATCGCACTCTCAATGGAGGCTCTGTCCTACGGAAAGGCTATTGTCTTGTTTCAACAACATTATCATAGATCTACTCTCCGAGCATAAGTGACAATTATAAAAGTACCTTACCTATCAGTGGTATATAGTACACTGAGAGCTGTTGAAGTGATATATTCAATGTCCTGAGAGTAGAATACTATATCAGCATTCGTTCGTCGAAAACCTTCTCCCAGCAACATTTAAAGGCGAGTTCGTCTCGCCTCTCGCACGCCTTGTCGGCTCTTCTAGTCGCTGTTGTGGGTGCTGCTTGTTGTCGCGGCAAGAGCTCAGTGCCGCCAAAAACGTCTAATCGCATAATTCGGCAACGAGGCTACTGACTATCGCCAAATCCCCAAAACCCATATACCCCTCTTCCGCTAACGCAGACGCCGTAGTGGTTGCCACTAGTCGCAGGCTCTATCGCTCATATTGGCTGAAGATCCATTTCTCGAAAGCCTTCTCCAACAGATTCGAAATTTTGACTTGACAAGTGACGACACATTGTAATCATTGATATGGTCACACACACGTGTAAAATGCACTTTGGCATTATACACGTTGAACACGAGAACATGACTCGATCCTACATGTTCCCATGTTCGGCTGCGAAGTGGTTCTTCCTAATTGTAAGATTACCCTTCTACGTGTACGTGTACGTGTACCTGCAGTAATCCTACTCGTAGTCGCTGTTGTGCTCTACCAACGCTCTGCCTCGCTACTGCCACTACAGATCAGAGCCTCTGCCATCGTCCGCCAGTGCTTGCTAATCTTGTTTCAATTACGCTCGTTGCAGCCGCTGCTGTGTTTGGCAGCAGCTATTGCTCGCCCCGCCGCTCTAACGAACAGCCGCCACTCTCGCTTGGGACCGGAGCTGCCGATAGCTCCGACGGACATGGTAGCACAGCTCATTTTGAAATTTAAGAAATCCCACAAAAAGTAGCCTGAAATACTTCTGCCTTTCCTGGATCGCACAGTAACTTACTTGCATTAGGTAACCCCAGGTGATTTGGCATATTCAGCTTAGTGTCAGTGTTTTAAGGCAAAGTCCTGTACTAGGGTTGTTATTGTTTTGAGCCCGAAAGCACGTCTTAAACTCGGAGTCATCACATTCGTCATTCGCCCCGTCAAAGCGTAGATTGTAATTGATAAAGGTAGCGCATCATTACATAAGGTTATTGTCATTTTAGTCAAGAGTCAAAATTGAGTGGCCTTGATTGACGGGTCAGACATACCGTTCACTCAAAAGCCTATGTCTACCTCAAACTTAAAAATTACTTATGGCTAATGATTTCTGTACCATACATTACGTTCTTGGAGATTTCATACGTCTAATATTAGCATGAGAAACTCCTTGCCAATCGTAAACTATCAGGTTTGCAACTGTCTGATACAAAGTCTCTGTGATCTTGTCACTCGAGAGAACACTTTCCTCCTTTCCAAGAATGTTCTCTGCCAACTCAAAAAGCTCGATTGGGAAAGAGTCTGATATTTCATCACGAAAAGCGTTAGCTTCTTCCAAGTTTTCTCTGATTTGTTGACGAATATCTACTGAGTCATCATTCCATTTTAGCACAGAAACATAAAACCTTTTCTTCTTCGACGCATTAACTTTTGTGGCAGCTGTCTCTCGCATGTCTGTTCGTAACAGTCGAATTATCATTTGAACCCAGTCAACAAGATCTCTATGTCTTTCCTGCATTTCGAATTCTACAGCTTGCTCAAAATCAATGAGATATAACTCATGACCCTGTCCGTTCGTCATAAAGTTCTCTTCCATAATCTTTCCATGGGCATAATGATTTTGATGGAACGAATCCATTACTTTAAACGTTTCCAGTGCTATTTTTATGACTGTGTCAGTCGAAAAAAACCTTATGCTCTCTAGTTTTTGAAGCAAGGAATGATCATATTTTGTCATCACGATATATTGAAACGCGTCATACTTGCCATTGTCGAGCAAAAATGGAATATTCAGTCCATCTCTTCCAGCAGAAAATTTTAGATCGTTTAAACAGCAAAACTCTGGTTCAATTTTAAACCTAATTCGTTGTTGAGCTTGTTCGTCTCCGCCATGGCTTATTCCCATTTTCACCGCTGCTACATAGTAAGGGTCGACAACAGTTGTTGCTTCGAAAACAACCTTTTCATCTGAAAAATATAGCTTCTTTCCAAGAATCCATCTTTCATTTAAAATCAGGCCCTCAAAATTCATTGTCCTCAAAATTTGCGGTTGGTAGTGTATCTACTGTAATGTACTAGTCTGGTAGAAGAGTTATGCTTTAAGTAGCATTCAAAGAGCTTGGTAGATAGAGAACTATATATCTTTCTGCCCGCAACATAAGTTTCAGTGTTCTTCCACTTTAGTTAAACAAAAAAATAGTGGATCTTCATAAACATGTTTTATGTTCTGATTCTCTCACCTAGTTCATGAATCTTATTCGTAATTAAGCAAATTACATAAAGATTCTCTTTTTCGTCCTTAACATTCGGGGAAAGTGCAATTATGTCATAAAAGTGTTTATGAAGCCAGACAATGTTTTGTCATAATTCCTAAAAAAGGTTTTTCCAACTGCTGAGTGGTACTTGTATTATCCTGCACAATGACTGAATCAGTGACCCATCTGAGATCTCTATGACCGGAACGGATCATTTTTGTTCTTTTCAGTTCTTTTGAGTTCTAGTTGGTATTGGGGTTATGTCACACTGGTGTTAGTACATGCACTTCACACGTATTCACACGTGCAAAATCACTGTAATAAAACACTAGAGGCAGTCAAGACTCTTTTCTCGCACTAGAACCTTTTCTCCTTGCTTTTCTGTGCCGCACCTTTTCTCACCATATCGCACCTTTATCCCATCTCCGACAGCCAAAGTCTATCTTTTGAGTCGCTTCACTTCCATCCGCACATTATGTCCGATGCAAAACGTTCCGGCAACTGCTACTATGTTCTTATTGTGCATCCTGGCAATCAAAGCGTTCTCACATGGAAAGGCAGCCCATCACAACTTCCTTCCATTGTGTATCATGATGCAATAGACATTGAACTGGACAAACTTGGAATCTACGTTCGAAAGCAGTTATGCTTGCCGTTTGATATAGTCTTGTTGCGATCGGAGTGTGAAGTACTAAATGGGCCATTCTACAAAGTTCAATTGCTGGTGTTTGATATCCCTCGCTACGCACTGTCGGATAAAATGAATGAATTGGGCTGGGTCCGGAAAAGCGAAACTGGCGAAATCTGCATTGATCCGCGCACACCTGCTGTTGCACGATATCTGAAACAGTATGCGACCGATGGTCTTGACATTCATTTAAAGCGCCTCTATCCATACTCAAAAGCAGGATGGTTTGATGGCGCTGCTGCGTGGATCACAGGAGTTCTTCTAGAGCATGGATACGAAATTGGACCGGAATATATCCTCCAAAAAAGGAACGGTTCGCAAAGCTGCCTTCTAGTGGCACACACTCGATGTGGATCAAAGTTTTTTATGAAGGCTATGCTACCACAAGCTTTTAATCATGAAACAAGCACGACGTTAGGTCTGAGTCAAGTAATGCCTGAGACCTTTCCGAAACCTTTAGCCTTTGATGTTGCGAACAATATTCTGTTGATGAGAGATTATGGACGTACCTTGTCGGATATGGATGATCTTGCAAAATTGGACGTGCAGTTGTTTCGAAACATCCTATTGACATGGGGCAAAGTCCAGATACAGTCTTTGTCGAAAAGAGATGAAATTCTGGAGACTGGGCTTCCATTAATGAACAGAGAAAAATGGATCTCTCGCGTGAAAGAAATGGTTGAAGATCCCGACTGGCAGTGTGCTCAGGAGCGTGGTATGGAAAATGTAGGCAACTCTGAATATAAAGGCTGTTACAAAGAAATGTACTTGAGCCATGTGCACAATGTACTGAACAACATTGCCGAATACAAAGTGCCATTAGCCTTGGTTCATGGTGATTTGTGTCCTGTGAACATTATTCCAGCTGAACAATCTAAGCTGATATTCATTGACTTTGCGTACACCCGGTGGGATGTTCCCTTTCTAGACGCGCTTGACTTTTCTGAGAGGTGTGGTGGCAAAACGGAGGATCTTGACTTGTACCTAGAGCTGTGGTCAGAATTCGAGAGCATGGAACGACTTAGAGAACTAGTCAATTTTGTGGATGGGTTACTAGCCATCCAACTACGGTTAGTGATGTACGACCTCTTCCGCCATTCTGAGGATTGTGGCCGTCGCAATTTTCGGAAGGAGCTAGAGTTCCCCGTCTACCGGGACTGTGAACACTGAACGCTGCCGTACAAACACATTGCTTGAAGGTACGCTGCAAAGTATCAGTATTAACAATACGAATACGAACTTTACTCGTAGCCTCCCACCACGGAATATTGCATTGACCTCAAACACAGTAAATTCAATCAGACCCCAACGTCTCCACAATCTACCACCAAATTTATGCATCGTATTGCAAACCTGTTGTGTTGCCGCTCTCGATTTAATGCAGAAGAGGTCAACAATATTAACAACATATGCCTAACCCAATTTAATTCCACTACCATCTTTAAAAGTCTATCACATTCGCGAAATCGTTAAATGAGAATCTATTTCAGATACCAGGAGTAACAAAGCCAAGCAGATGCAAAACATAGTGATGAATTGATTCACTTGTCAGTAAAGCACGAATGGTTTCCTTGTGCCATCGAAACTTTCGTTCGTTACTTTTGCGAAGATGACACGGTTTTCGTCGAAGTAGGTTTCGTTTTCTTGGGGGTATTGCTCTTGCAGGTACGCATGTGGGCTCGGTAAGCTGCTGCATACAAAACGAGGTAATGTCAGTCATTATGTCTCCAACAAAGACTCAGAATGAAATGGGGACCTTGTCATCCGATGAACTTACGGGTCTTTCCGGATAGAAACTCTCTGAAGACGGGTCAGAACATATTTAACGGTAGAAGACCGCAAGATACTTGGAACTTACTGTCCACAACTTGGGCAGTACCTAGGTTGCTTTTTCTGTTCTCCCTCCATGACGCTGGTTGATAGTTTCGTTTCTGTAAAGTATTACCGGTGTGATAGCTGAAGTGACCGAACTGGAATAGCGGTGAGGGAGTCGGGGAGTGTTACACTTTGGAGCCTGAGTCGCGAGGAAGAGCTCGTTGTGCTATCGTATTCGGCATTGGCATGGTGAAATCCCTTAAATATTTCTGCTATCTGGCCGGCTTGCCTGACGACTTGTACAGTTCGTTTTGTGTGGCTCTCGATAACATTTTCCAACCATACGCGCGCGCATTGGCTAAAATTGTGGGTACTCATTCGGAACTCATTAATGAGGCCAGAACAAGAGAGTTTATTATTAAGGAGTAAAAATTTGCTCCAAAGAACCAGAACAAACGAAAAGTGTTCTTATTCTAGTTTACTGTTATACAACCACTTCCGTCGTGCAGATAGAACAACCACAACTGCAGTCAAAAACATAAAGTATGTACATAAAATAGTACAAATTAGAGTCTCACGACACTATAAATAGATACTGAAATGAAAGCCAAAAGCATGGAAAAAGAACAGTGAAGTCCAATATCTTCGTCTCTTGGATGACAGTCAGCGAACACGGCGTGTCTGGCAGGACACCATTAAGTCGGGAGAAAACCCAACGTCCAGCCATCACTACGTAGCGTAGAGAGGGGACGGGTGGTCCTAACGTTACCACGTATTTAGGTGATGAATCCTAGAGAACGGTGACGAGTACACGATAGTAAGGCAAGAAAGAAAAGAATTCCGCGAAAAGTGGGAATCAGAAAGGGAAAAAGGAGAAAGTGTCGGAAAATACGCCATACGTCAGCGTCTCATTGAACAAGGTCAAACGCTACGAAAAGCCTGTACACAATTTCTGAATTGGGTTCTTTTGTGTGAAGCTGGATGGATGGTAGCCACGTTGGCCACGGCTTATCACTCCAAGAAAGACTGTAGTACAATGAGACCTCAGTTGGTTGGTGCCACGTGGGCCTACGTACTCGCCTTGCTGGCTCCACGGCACCCAATTGGTATTCTGTATTTTATAGTTTATAATTTATAATTTATAATTTCAATTTTATTTTAGCTTAACCTTGCTGGCCCATGACAGTAGGTCATGGGCGCAGACGATGACGTCATGCCTGCATGAGAAAACGGCGTTGGTGCACATTGTATATATTGCGGTGCACCTTGCCTTCCCCCTCGGGTATTGTAAAGTCAGGCACCATTAGGGCAGTAACTATACCGTCTTGGTCACTTGCTACTCTATTACTATTCAGGTTTTACCGCGCATCAACGTCTACTACCATACACCTACACGGTCTAGACTAGTTGCCCCGTCGTTTGCCTCTGCGGGTTTCAGGTGCCCTACTACCATATTGGTTGTGTGTTTTTCCCGCTTACGTTGAGCCCTCGCGCGCTCCCTCTACCAGGCGGACCCCACACATCGGTATTTGTACGACATTTTTGTCTCCCGACCTAGAAGCTTCTTGGTTCTTGCCGTACCTTTACTGGCGAAGAAAAGGCTTTCGAAAGGATTCTGGAAGTTCACACCCGCGTTCTTCAACAACAAAAAGTTTATTTGGGGCCGAAAACATTTTTATCATTATCTCGTGACATGCTCACTTTCCGCGTCACACGTTACCTATTGCCTTTTGGGTTGAATACTGTGCAAGGTGGCAAGCTTGGACAACTGTCAAGCCTAAACCTGATTGCAATCATGCATAACGCCGGTCTTACTCCCCTCGAAAGTCACTGGACTCTCTTACGCGCCCCGCTGCTACCAAATCATGTCAGACAGTCTCACTGAGACCTCAGCAAAGTACGTGTACACGTATAAAGTTGCTACAAGAAACATGCAACTGAGCGTAGCACTGAGTTAGGTCTTCCCCGTAGACTCTACGCTTCTATAGCTATAGGCACAAGGTTTTGCGTGTTTTTTGCGCAGAGGCGTTGTGCTGGTGCACAACGTTTTGCGGCGCTGTATGTTTTGTATGTTTTTGAATGCATAGCTGTGCATGTGTTGTGTTGTTCTAAAGTGATACAGATTTTGAAGTTGTTCGTCACTAAAGGTTGTGTTTTTGGCGGACCAGACTCTGTCTGAGTAGGACGAGCGGTACCGAGGTCGAAATTACTCCAGTTGAAATCGGCTCTGGACGCAGAGCGGCACTCGGAAATGAGAAGCGCAGTCATTCGCTCCAAAGATATATCCAAAGACGACCCTGACGGAAGCTTTTCCAATTCACTCTTTATAATGGGAGAGTTTAGGGGTTGTTGCAACTATATGGTGTGGATTTAAGGCAAATATCAAAGCATTAAAGGACTAATACCATATGATTTTTACTTCTACGGATTCTGGATACACTCAGACCTTTAAGCCTTTAATCCAATTCAGTAAAATCCTCTACATCCCGATTCTTTCATGCAACTATTTTCAAATGCAGTTGCATAACTAAATTTCGCTTCTCTCTGATCGTTCAAACTGCCTTTCCGACTCCGACTCCTAGATCCCAGCATCCTGTAGGGGGTGGGACTATACCGAACTTTAGCTCACTCTATATCACGCGGATTAAGTAAAATCCACTTAAAATCCTTCTATCATAGTGAATTTTAAGGATTGCGGGTTTTTCGAATATTAACACGAATACCTAAAACCCCGTACACTCCAGTTTTACAACGAGTTCGAAAGTTTCGAAGACTGAGAGATACATGAATGTGTCTAAGGTGCAAACAGCTGTTAACATACTAAGGATTTAGAGCTCTCAAGAACTAAAGCATTGATAGAATTGTTGTAGATTTATGGAATCATAAAGCTTTGAAGATCTACAGGTACATGGATATTTTCAAAATTCAGAACAATAACATTGAGGTCTTTAAAACTAATTGGTTCTTGGATGTTTGCAGGATTCAACTATCCATGGATGTTTAGGCGTTTTAGTTTTCAAAGAATTTCCACCACTTAAATACGTCTGGATCATCTCCCGGATTAAGTAAAATCCACTTAAAATCCTTCCTTCACAGTGCATTTTAAGGATTGCGAGGTGAAGGATTAAAGAATCAAGGTTGCTCATACATCGTTTTTATGAGTGGAGATTTAAGGTTTACCTATTTATAGTTACAATTATGCTTCTTTTGTTCAACACTTTCTGCGTTTAGGGTGGACTACGGATACAAAAATTGGGGACTGCATACACATAAACATACCGAGATAAATAAATTTTTAAGCCTCATACGTACATGTGTGTTTCGAATACTCAGACGAAGACCTGAAACCCGTTACACTCTGGTTTTACAACGAGTTCGGAGGTTTCGAAAACTGAGAGATATATGAATGTGTCTAAGGTTTAAACAGTTCTTAGAATACTAAGGATTTAGATTCAGATGTCTTAGGGACTAAGGCATCAATAGAAGTGTGGTAGGCTTATGGAATCATAAAGCTTTGAAGATCTACAGGTACATGGATATTTTCAAAATTCAGAACAATAACATTGAGGTCTTTAAAACTAATTGGTTCTTGGATGTTTGCAGGATTCAACTATCCATGGATGTTTAGGCGTTTTAGTTTTCAAAGAATTTCCACCACTTAAATACGTCTGGATCATCTCCCGGATTAAGTAAAATCCACTTAAAATCCTTCCTTCACAGTGCATTTTAAGGATTGCGAGGTGAAGGATTAAAGAATCAAGGTTGCTCATACATCGTTTTTATGAGTGGAGATTTAAGGTTTACCTATTTATAGTTACAATTATGCTTCTTTTGTTCAACACTTTCTGCGTTTAGGGTGGACTACGGATACAAAAATTGGGGACTGCATACACATAAACATACCGAGATAAATAAATTTTTAAGCCTCATACGTACATGTGTGTTTCGAATACTCAGACGAAGACCTGAAACCCGTTACACTCTGGTTTTACAACGAGTTCGGAGGTTTCGAAAACTGAGAGATATATGAATGTGTCTAAGGTTTAAACAGTTCTTAGAATACTAAGGATTTAGATTCAGATGTCTTAGGGACTAAGGCATCAATAGAAGTGTGGTAGGCTTATGGAATCATAAAGCTTTGAAGATCTACAGGTACATGGATATTTTCAAAATTCAGAACAATAACATTGAGGTCTTTAAAACTAATTGGTTCTTGGATGTTTGCAGGATTCAACTATCCATGGATGTTTAGGCGTTTTAGTTTTCAAAGAATTTCCACCACTTAAATACGTCTGGATCATCTCCCGGATTAAGTAAAATCCACTTAAAATCCTTCCTTCACAGTGCATTTTATGGATTGCGAGATGAGAGGTTTATGAGATTCAAAGATATTATGGTGGTCACAATTTTCAATGATAAAAGTTTAGGGTTTTAGGGGTTTAGGGTTTAGGGTTTAGGGGTTTAGGGGTTTTAGGGTTTTAGGGGTTTAGGGGTTTTAGGGTTTAGGGGTTTTAGGGTTTAGGGGTTTAGGGGTTTTTAGGGGTTTAGGGGTTTAGGGGTTTAGGGGTTTAGGGGTTTTAGGGGTTTAGGGGTTTTTAGGGGTTTTAGGGGTTTTAGGGGTTTAGGGGTTTAGGGGTTTTAGGGGTTTAGGGGTTTAGGGGTTTAGGGGTTTAGGGGTTTTAGGGGTTTAAGGTTTAGGGGTTTAGGGGTTTTAGGGGTTTTTTAGGGTTTAGGGGTTTAGGGGTTTTTAGGGTTTAGGGGTTTAGGGGTTTTAGGGGTTTAGGGGTTTAGGGGTTTAGGGGTTTTAGGGGTTTAGGGGTTTAGGGGTTTAGGGGTTTTAGGGGTTTAGGGGTTTAGGGGTTTAGGGGTTTAGGGGTTTAGGGGTTTAGGGGTTTTAGGGGTTTAGGGGTTTTAGGGATAATGTTGAGTGGATTAGGGATTTAGGATTTGGGATTTAGGGAAGGTGGGGTGAGAGAGATATGGGGCTTTTGTTGAAAATTTGAAATGTTGGAAACACAATAATGTCGAGAATAATGTCGAGAGGAGGTTTTGATTTAGTGTTTGTGTCCATTGGGGTTTCGCACTTGGTTTTTGGGTTTCGGGTTTTGGCTTTCGTATTAGGGTTTTAGTATTTCGTATTTCTTGTAAGCCGTTGGTATTTCGGATTTCGGATTTCAAATTTCGTATTTCAGATTTCTTAATTTCTGTTTGCCGTTTCAGTTTTGAGAGGGCATAATATGAACCACAATCGAATGCAGTCCCCCGCCTCATTTCCCCTAATCTATCATGTGGCCACTAAGAAACTAACCCCGGCCCTGGCCCCCGGGATGTCCTCAATTAGCCTAGTTTCCCAAAACTCCCAGCCGTACACCGTACAGTCTTCTCTTGTTGGGATATTTATTGCTCAAAAGCACAGCATATAGAGCGTCACTACATGAAGCCTAAAAGCACACCACATGGAGGTATATCACCAGTGAGCTACATGATCATAGTTGGGATAGTTATGGCTCCAAACCAACCCATTGAAAGCAACAAATTCAAACAATATAAAGCCACATTTTCAATGCCAGCCCTACAGGCTCCAGCCCAGAAGCACACCACATGGAAGCACACCACATGGAAGCACACCACATGGAGGTACATGATCATAGCTGGGATAATTATGGCTCCAACCCATTGAAAGCAACAAATTCAAACAATATAAAGCCACATTTTCAATGCCAGCCCTACAGGCTCCAGCCCAGAAGCACACCACATGGAAGCACACCACATGGAAGCACACCACATGGAGGTATTTCACCAGTGAGCTACATGATCATAGCTGGGATAATTATGGCTCCAACCCATTGAAAGCAACAAATTCAAACAATATAAAGCCACATTTTCAATGCCAGCCCTACAGGCTCCAGCCCAGAAGCACACCACATGGAAGCACACCACATGGAAGCACACCACATGGAGGTATTTCACCAGTGAGCTACATGATCATAGCTGGGATAATTATGGCTCCAACCCATTGAAAGCAACAAATTCAAACAATATAAAGCCACATTTTCAATGCCAGCCCTACAGGCTCCAGCCCAGAAGCACACCACATGGAAGCACACCACATGGAGGTATATCACCAGTGAGCTACATGATCATAGCTGGGATAATTATGGCTCCAACCCATTGAAAGCAACAAATTCAAACAATATAAAGCCACATTTTCAATGCCAGCCCTACAGGCTCCAGCCCAGAAGCACACCACATGGAAGCACACCACATGGAAGCACACCACATGGAGGTATTTCACCAGTGAGCTACATGATCATAGCTGGGATAATTATGGCTCCAACCCATTGAAAGCAACAAATTCAAACAATATAAAGCCACATTTTCAATGCCAGCCCTACAGGCTCCAGCCCAGAAGCACACCACATGGAAGCACACCACATGGAAGCACACCACATGGAGGTATTTCACCAGTGAGCTACATGATCATAGCTGGGATAATTATGGCTCCAACCCATTGAAAGCAACAAATTCAAACAATATAAAGCCACATTTTCAATGCCAGCCCTACAGGCTCCAGCCCAGAAGCACACCACATGGAAGCACACCACATGGAAGCACACCACATGGAGGTATATTCACCAGTGAGCTACATGATCATAGCTGGGATAATTATGGCTCCAAACAACCCATTGAAAGCAACAAATTCAAACAATATAAAGCCACATTTTCAATGCCAGCCCTACAGGCTCCAGCCCAGAAGCACACCACATGGAAGCACACCACATGGAAGCACACCACATGGAGGTATATCACCAGTGAGCTACATGATCATAGCTGGGATAGTTATGGCTCCAAACCAACCCATTGAAAGCAACAAATTCAAACAATATAAAGCCACATTTTCAATGCCAGCCCTACAGGCTCCAGCCCAGAAGCACACCACATGGAAGCACACCACATGGAGGTATTTCACCAGTGAGCTACATGATCATAGCTGGGATAATTATGGCTCCAACCCATTGAAAGCAACAAATTCAAACAATATAAAGCCACATTTTCAATGCCAGCCCTACAGGCTCCAGCCCAGAAGCACACCACATGGAAGCACACCACATGGAAGCACACCACATGGAGGTATTTCACCAGTGAGCTACATGATCATAGCTGGGATAATTATGGCTCCAACCCATTGAAAGCAACAAATTCAAACAATATAAAGCCACATTTTCAATGCCAGCCCTACAGGCTCCAGCCCAGAAGCACACCACATGGAAGCACACCACATGGAAGCACACCACATGGAGGTACATGATCATAGCTGGGATAATTATGGCTCCAACCCATTGAAAGCAACAAATTCAAACAATATAAAGCCACATTTTCAATGCCAGCCCTACAGGCTCCAGCCCAGAAGCACACCACATGGAAGCACACCACATGGAAGCACACCACATGGAGGTATATCACCAGTGAGCTACATGATCATAGCTGGGATAATTATGGCTCCAAACCAACCCATTGAAAGCAACAAATTCAAACAATATAAAGCCACATTTTCAATGCCAGCCCTACAGGCTCCAGCCCAGAAGCACACCACATGGAAGCACACCACATGGAAGCACACCACATGGAGGTATATCACCAGTGAGCTACATGATCATAGCTGGGATAGTTATGGCTCCAAACCAACCCATTGAAAGCAACAAATTCAAACAATATAAAGCCACATTTTCAATGCCAGCCCTACAGGCTCCAGCCCAGAAGCACACCACATGGAAGCACACCACATGGAAGCACACCACATGGAGGTATTTCACCAGTGAGCTACATGATCATAGCTGGGATAATTATGGCTCCAACCCATTGAAAGCAACAAATTCAAACAATATAAAGCCACATTTTCAATGCCAGCCCTACAGGCTCCAGCCCAGAAGCACACCACATGGAAGCACACCACATGGAAGCACACCACATGGAGGTATTTCACCAGTGAGCTACATGATCATAGCTGGGATAATTATGGCTCCAACCCATTGAAAGCAACAAATTCAAACAATATAAAGCCACATTTTCAATGCCAGCCCTACAGGCTCCAGCCCAGAAGCACACCACATGGAAGCACACCACATGGAAGCACACCACATGGAGGTATTTCACCAGTGAGCTACATGATCATAGCTGGGATAATTATGGCTCCAACCCATTGAAAGCAACAAATTCAAACAATATAAAGCCACATTTTCAATGCCAGCCCTACAGGCTCCAGCCCAGAAGCACACCACATGGAAGCACACCACATGGAGGTATATCACCAGTGAGCTACATGATCATAGCTGGGATAATTATGGCTCCAACCCCCATTGAAAGCAACAAATTCAAACAATATAAAGCCACATTTTCAATGCCAGCCCTACAGGCTCCAGCCCAGAAGCACACCACATGGAAGCACACCACATGGAAGCACACCACATGGAGGTATTTCACCAGTGAGCTACATGATCATAGCTGGGATAATTATGGCTCCAACCCATTGAAAGCAACAAATTCAAACAATATAAAGCCACATTTTCAATGCCAGCCCTACAGGCTCCAGCCCAGAAGCACACCACATGGAAGCACACCACATGGAAGCACACCACATGGAGGTATTTCACCAGTGAGCTACATGATCATAGCTGGGATAATTATGGCTCCAACCCATTGAAAGCAACAAATTCAAACAATATAAAGCCACATTTTCAATGCCAGCCCTACAGGCTCCAGCCCAGAAGCACACCACATGGAAGCACACCACATGGAAGCACACCACATGGAGGTATTTCACCAGTGAGCTACATGATCATAGCTGGGATAATTATGGCTCCAACCCATTGAAAGCAACAAATTCAAACAATATAAAGCCACATTTTCAATGCCAGCCCTACAGGCTCCAGCCCAGAAGCACACCACATGGAAGCACACCACATGGAAGCACACCACATGGAGGTATTTCACCAGTGAGCTACATGATCATAGCTGGGATAATTATGGCTCCAACCCATTGAAAGCAACAAATTCAAACAATATAAAGCCACATTTTCAATGCCAGCCCTACAGGCTCCAGCCCAGAAGCACACCACATGGAAGCACACCACATGGAAGCACACCACATGGAGGTATTTCACCAGTGAGCTACATGATCATAGCTGGGATAATTATGGCTCCAACCCATTGAAAGCAACAAATTCAAACAATATAAAGCCACATTTTCAATGCCAGCCCTACAGGCTCCAGCCCAGAAGCACACCACATGGAAGCACACCACATGGAAGCACACCACATGGAGGTATTTCACCAGTGAGCTACATGATCATAGCTGGGATAATTATGGCTCCAACCCATTGAAAGCAACAAATTCAAACAATATAAAGCCACATTTTCAATGCCAGCCCTACAGGCTCCAGCCCAGAAGCACACCACATGGAAGCACACCACATGGAAGCACACCACATGGAGGTATATCACCAGTGAGCTACATGATCATAGCTGGGATAATTATGGCTCCAAACCAACCCATTGAAAGCAACAAATTCAAACAATATAAAGCCACATTTTCAATGCCAGCCCTACAGGCTCCAGCCCAGAAGCACACCACATGGAAGCACACCACATGGAAGCACACCACATGGAGGTATATCACCAGTGAGCTACATGATCATAGCTGGGATAATTATGGCTCCAAACCAACCCATTGAAAGCAACAAATTCAAACAATATAAAGCCACATTTTCAATGCCAGCCCTACAGGCTCCAGCCCAGAAGCACACCACATGGAAGCACACCACATGGAAGCACACCACATGGAAGCACACCACATGGAGGTATTTCACCAGTGAGCTACATGATCATAGCTGGGATAATTATGGCTCCAACCCATTGAAAGCAACAAATTCAAACAATATAAAGCCACATTTTCAATGCCAGCCCTACAGGCTCCAGCCCAGAAGCACACCACATGGAAGCACACCACATGGAAGCACACCACATGGAGGTATATCACCAGTGAGCTACATGATCATAGCTGGGATAATTATGGCTCCAACCCATTGAAAGCAACAAATTCAAACAATATAAAGCCACATTTTCAATGCCAGCCCTACAGGCTCCAGCCCAGAAGCACACCACATGGAAGCACACCACATGGAAGCACACCACATGGAGGTATTTCACCAGTGAGCTACATGATCATAGCTGGGATAATTATGGCTCCAACCCATTGAAAGCAACAAATTCAAACAATATAAAGCCACATTTTCAATGCCAGCCCTACAGGCTCCAGCCCAGAAGCACACCACATGGAAGCACACCACATGGAAGCACACCACATGGAGGTATTTCACCAGTGAGCTACATGATCATAGCTGGGATAATTATGGCTCCAACCCATTGAAAGCAACAAATTCAAACAATATAAAGCCACATTTTCAATGCCAGCCCTACAGGCTCCAGCCCAGAAGCACACCACATGGAAGCACACCACATGGAAGCACACCACATGGAGGTATATCACCAGTGAGCTACATGATCATAGCTGGGATAATTATGGCTCCAACCCATTGAAAGCAACAAATTCAAACAATATAAAGCCACATTTTCAATGCCAGCCCTACAGGCTCCAGCCCAGAAGCACACCACATGGAAGCACACCACATGGAAGCACACCACATGGAGGTATTTTCACCAGTGAGCTACATGATCATAGCTGGGATAATTATGGCTCCAACCCATTGAAAGCAACAAATTCAAACAATATAAAGCCACATTTTCAATGCCAGCCCTACAGGCTCCAGCCCAGAAGCACACCACATGGAAGCACACCACATGGAGGTATTTCACCAGTGAGCTACATGATCATAGCTGGGATAATTATGGCTCCAACCCATTGAAAGCAACAAATTCAAACAATATAAAGCCACATTTTCAATGCCAGCCCTACAGGCTCCAGCCCAGAAGCACACCACATGGAAGCACACCACATGGAAGCACACCACATGGAGGTATTTCACCAGTGAGCTACATGATCATAGCTGGGATAATTATGGCTCCAACCCATTGAAAGCAACAAATTCAAACAATATAAAGCCACATTTTCAATGCCAGCCCTACAGGCTCCAGCCCAGAAGCACACCACATGGAAGCACACCACATGGAAGCACACCACATGGAGGTATTTCACCAGTGAGCTACATGATCATAGCTGGGATAATTATGGCTCCAACCCATTGAAAGCAACAAATTCATATAAAGCCACATTTTCAATGCCAGCCCTACAGGCTCCAGCCCAGAAGCACACCACATGGAAGCACACCACATGGAAGCACACCACCCATTGAAAGCAACAAATTCAAACAATATAAAGCCACATTTTCAATGCCAGCCCTACAGGCTCCAGCCCAGAAGCACACCACATGGAAGCACACCACATGGAAGCACACCACATGGAGGTATATCACCAGTGAGCTACATGATCATAGCTGGGATAATTATGGCTCCAAACCAACCCATTGAAAGCAACAAATTCAAACAATATAAAGCCACATTTTCAATGCCAGCCCTACAGGCTCCAGCCCAGAAGCACACCACATGGAAGCACACCACATGGAAGCACACCACATGGAGGTATTTCACCAGTGAGCTACATGATCATAGCTGGGATAATTATGGCTCCAACCCATTGAAAGCAACAAATTCAAACAATATAAAGCCACATTTTCAATGCCAGCCCTACAGGCTCCAGCCCAGAAGCACACCACATGGAAGCACACCACATGGAAGCACACCACATGGAGGTATTTCACCAGTGAGCTACATGATCATAGCTGGGATAATTATGGCTCCAACCAAACCCATTGAAAGCAACAAATTCAAACAATATAAAGCCACATTTTCAATGCCAGCCCTACAGGCTCCAGCCCAGAAGCACACCACATGGAAGCACACCACATGGAAGCACACCACATGGAGGTATATCACCAGTGAGCTACATGATCATAGCTGGGATAATTATGGCTCCAACCCATTGAAAGCAACAAATTCAAACAATATAAAGCCACATTTTCAATGCCAGCCCTACAGGCTCCAGCCCAGAAGCACACCACATGGAAGCACACCACATGGAAGCACACCACATGGAGGTATATCACCAGTGAGCTACATGATCATAGCTGGGATAATTATGGCTCCAACCCCCATTGAAAGCAACAAATTCAAACAATATAAAGCCACATTTTCAATGCCAGCCCTACAGGCTCCAGCCCAGAAGCACACCACATGGAAGCACACCACATGGAAGCACACCACATGGAGGTATATCACCAGTGAGCTACATGATCATAGCTGGGATAATTATGGCTCCAACCCATTGAAAGCAACAAATTCAAACAATATAAAGCCACATTTTCAATGCCAGCCCTACAGGCTCCAGCCCAGAAGCACACCACATGGAAGCACACCACATGGAAGCACACCACATGGAGGTATTTCACCAGTGAGCTACATGATCATAGCTGGGATAATTATGGCTCCAACCCATTGAAAGCAACAAATTCAAACAATATAAAGCCACATTTTCAATGCCAGCCCTACAGGCTCCAGCCCAGAAGCACACCACATGGAAGCACACCACATGGAAGCACACCACATGGAGGTATTTCACCAGTGAGCTACATGATCATAGCTGGGATAATTATGGCTCCAACCCATTGAAAGCAACAAATTCAAACAATATAAAGCCACATTTTCAATGCCAGCCCTACAGGCTCCAGCCCAGAAGCACACCACATGGAAGCACACCACATGGAAGCACACCACATGGAGGTATTTCACCAGTGAGCTACATGATCATAGCTGGGATAATTATGGCTCCAACCCATTGAAAGCAACAAATTCAAACAATATAAAGCCACATTTTCAATGCCAGCCCTACAGGCTCCAGCCCAGAAGCACACCACATGGAAGCACACCACATGGAAGCACACCACATGGAGGTATTTCACCAGTGAGCTACATGATCATAGCTGGGATAATTATGGCTCCAACCCATTGAAAGCAACAAATTCAAACAATATAAAGCCACATTTTCAATGCCAGCCCTACAGGCTCCAGCCCAGAAGCACACCACATGGAAGCACACCACATGGAAGCACACCACATGGAGGTATATCACCAGTGAGCTACATGATCATAGCTGGGATAATTATGGCTCCAAACCAACCCATTGAAAGCAACAAATTCAAACAATATAAAGCCACATTTTCAATGCCAGCCCTACAGGCTCCAGCCCAGAAGCACACCACATGGAAGCACACCACATGGAAGCACACCACATGGAGGTATATCACCAGTGAGCTACATGATCATAGCTGGGATAATTATGGCTCCAACCCATTGAAAGCAACAAATTCAAACAATATAAAGCCACATTTTCAATGCCAGCCCTACAGGCTCCAGCCCAGAAGCACACCACATGGAAGCACACCACATGGAAGCACACCACATGGAGGTATTTCACCAGTGAGCTACATGATCATAGCTGGGATAATTATGGCTCCAACCCATTGAAAGCAACAAATTCAAACAATATAAAGCCACATTTTCAATGCCAGCCCTACAGGCTCCAGCCCAGAAGCACACCACATGGAAGCACACCACATGGAAGCACACCACATGGAGGTATTTCACCAGTGAGCTACATGATCATAGCTGGGATAATTATGGCTCCAACCCATTGAAAGCAACAAATTCAAACAATATAAAGCCACATTTTCAATGCCAGCCCTACAGGCTCCAGCCCAGAAGCACACCACATGGAAGCACACCACATGGAAGCACACCACATGGAGGTATATCACCAGTGAGCTACATGATCATAGCTGGGATAATTATGGCTCCAACCCATTGAAAGCAACAAATTCAAACAATATAAAGCCACATTTTCAATGCCAGCCCTACAGGCTCCAGCCCAGAAGCACACCACATGGAAGCACACCACATGGAAGCACACCACATGGAGGTATTTCACCAGTGAGCTACATGATCATAGCTGGGATAATTATGGCTCCAACCCATTGAAAGCAACAAATTCAAACAATATAAAGCCACATTTTCAATGCCAGCCCTACAGGCTCCAGCCCAGAAGCACACCACATGGAAGCACACCACATGGAAGCACACCACATGGAGGTATTTCACCAGTGAGCTACATGATCATAGCTGGGATAATTATGGCTCCAACCCATTGAAAGCAACAAATTCAAACAATATAAAGCCACATTTTCAATGCCAGCCCTACAGGCTCCAGCCCAGAAGCACACCACATGGAAGCACACCACATGGAAGCACACCACATGGAGGTATTTCACCAGTGAGCTACATGATCATAGCTGGGATAATTATGGCTCCAACCCATTGAAAGCAACAAATTCAAACAATATAAAGCCACATTTTCAATGCCAGCCCTACAGGCTCCAGCCCAGAAGCACACCACATGGAAGCACACCACATGGAAGCACACCACATGGAGGTATTTCACCAGTGAGCTACATGATCATAGCTGGGATAATTATGGCTCCAAACCAACCCATTGAAAGCAACAAATTCAAACAATATAAAGCCACATTTTCAATGCCAGCCCTACAGGCTCCAGCCCAGAAGCACACCACATGGAAGCACACCACATGGAAGCACACCACATGGAGGTATATCATAGCTGGGATAATTATGGCTCCAAACATTGAAAGCAACAAATTCAAACAATATAAAGCCACATTTTCAATGCCAGCCCTACAGGCTCCAGATGGAAGCACACCACATGGAAGCACACCACATGGAGGTATATCACCAGTGAGCTACATGATCATAGTTATGGCTCCAAACCAACCCATTGAAAGCAACAAATTCAAACAATATAAAGCCACATTTTCAATGCCAGCCCTACAGGCTCCAGCCCAGAAGCACACCACATGGAAGCACACCACATGGAGGTATTTCACCAGGCTACATGATCATAGCTGGGATTATGGCTCCAAACCAACCCATTGAAAGCAACAAATTCAAACAATATAAAGCCACATTTTCAATGCCAGCCCTACAGGCTCCAGCCCAGAAGCACACCACATGGAAGCACACCACATGGAAGCACACCACATGGAAGCACACCACATGGAGGTATTTCACCAGTGAGCTACATGATCATAGCTGGGATAATTATGGCTCCAACCCATTGAAAGCAACAAATTCAAACAATATAAAGCCACATTTTCAATGCCAGCCCTACAGGCTCCAGCCCAGAAGCACACCACATGGAAGCACACCACATGGAAGCACACCACATGGAGGTATTTCACCAGTGAGCTACATGATCATAGCTGGGATAATTATGGCTCCAACCCATTGAAAGCAACAAATTCAAACAATATAAAGCCACATTTTCAATGCCAGCCCTACAGGCTCCAGCCCAGAAGCACACCACATGGAAGCACACCACATGGAAGCACACCACATGGAGGTATTTCACCAGTGAGCTACATGATCATAGCTGGGATAATTATGGCTCCAACCCATTGAAAGCAACAAATTCAAACAATATAAAGCCACATTTTCAATGCCAGCCCTACAGGCTCCAGCCCAGAAGCACACCACATGGAAGCACACCACATGGAGGTATATCACCAGTGAGCTACATGATCATAGCTGGGATAATTATGGCTCCAACCCATTGAAAGCAACAAATTCAAACAATATAAAGCCACATTTTCAATGCCAGCCCTACAGGCTCCAGCCCAGAAGCACACCACATGGAAGCACACCACATGGAAGCACACCACATGGAGGTATTTCACCAGTGAGCTACATGATCATAGCTGGGATAATTATGGCTCCAACCCATTGAAAGCAACAAATTCAAACAATATAAAGCCACATTTTCAATGCCAGCCCTACAGGCTCCAGCCCAGAAGCACACCACATGGAAGCACACCACATGGAAGCACACCACATGGAGGTATTTCACCAGTGAGCTACATGATCATAAGCTGGGATAATTATGGCTCCAACCCATTGAAAGCAACAAATTCAAACAATATAAAGCCACATTTTCAATGCCAGCCCTACAGGCTCCAGCCCAGAAGCACACCACATGGAAGCACACCACATGGAAGCACACCACATGGAGGTACATGATCATAGCTGGGATAATTATGGCTCCAACCCATTGAAAGCAACAAATTCAAACAATATAAAGCCACATTTTCAATGCCAGCCCTACAGGCTCCAGCCCAGAAGCACACCACATGGAAGCACACCACATGGAAGCACACCACATGGAGGTATATCACCAGTGAGCTACATGATCATAGCTGGGATAAGTTATGGCTCCAAACCAACCCATTGAAAGCAACAAATT
>JARGSG010000007.1:0-176288 GCA_030374805.1 Gracilaria gracilis | reverse complement strand
CCCCGCCCAGCGTGGGTAGTGATCTCACGCGCTCCACGCCGTCGCCTGCCCCTCTCATCCGCCCGCGTCCCGCGCGCGTTCGATCCGACTTCAGCAAGGTGGCGCCGCTTTCCACCCGCTCCTCTACCCTGGCCGCTGCTCGATTGCGGAGTACCAGCAAAGGCGCCAGGAGACAGCGCCGTGCCGTTTCTCACATGGTGAGTGACATTTCGCATAGTACCGACCAAAGGCGTCGGTCACACATGGGCTTTCGCGCCCCGGACTTGCCGGATGTGGTGTCCGAGATGTGGAAGAACTTGAACTTGGTGCCTTATCACAACAACCAGCTCAATGTGATTGTCTTGTTCACCAATGCCATTCGCGCCGAGCTCAATGACATGAGGTTCTTGCTTTGTCTCATGAGGGATACTACATGTTCTGCCGATTCTCCACGCTCACTTCGCAACCTCAACACCGATTTCGAGCTCTGGTTTTCCAGATTTTCGCACTTTGTGCATCTCATCATGTGTTGTGTGCAGACCAAATTGTTTCCACTCGTGGAACAATTTTTGAACAAACGAGATGTGATGACTAGTCGATGCATCGCATCAACTGAAGTCGCGGGCATGTCGTACATTCAGGCGTGGAAGTCCACCTGCAGCTCGCTGCACATGTCCATCTCACAACTGCTTCAACACATGTGCACAGCTGAGAACCGCGTGCTGCTGTTGACCGCGAAGCGACGACTGCGAAGTAACGGCAACCGAGTTCATCTACTCGCTTCGGCCAGTGAATCCCTGGCCGTGCTACACCGTTCTTTCTCCAAGTTTGTGGACTCCTTGGACATGGCATGCGAGCGAATCGTACATCTCAAGGCGTCGTCTCCCCTTTGCAAGCAGATTCTAGATTCTTTTGTTCATGTGGTGGTCAACAACGGTGCAAGAGACTTGCCGCCTTTGGGATGGAGCGCTTGTATTACTTTCACTAGATGGATTGAGTCTAAAAAGATGAGGAATGAAATGGTTGGCAGATTGGCTAGGATATCTAAAACCTCTGTGCTAGGTCGATGTCTTGCCGACCAGTCGCACCACGCAGTGGTTCGACTCTACCGAATGGTGTGGGCGAAAAGAGCGGGATGACCTTTTTTGCGTGTACATCAAAGTTTTGTTGCTTGCGGTATAAAACCAAAGTAGACCGAATTTGTGTATCCCATTGTATGCGCAGTGACCACTCTTTGCTCGCTTGGTGCCACGCAAATCGCCGCCGCAGCGCGGCTCCGACTACACATTATGATCCCTTTTGCCAACAGGGCATGTACCAAGGATACTGTACCTATGATACGAGGGCCTACTGCGAATCTTGGTGTGACAAGTTGGGTGTGTATAAAATGTTTGGAGGCTATCGAAGCGCCTGCGCTGTGACGGTGGCTGACACGTGAGCGCGTCTACGTAGCTCGCTGTTGGCTGCACGCTAATGACGTCATTCTCTATGTGGTGCACAACGCCCATTTACAGCTGGACGGGGCCCACTGCATGACCGTTTCTTTGCTTACGCACTTTCTCGAAACTTCATGCTGCTGGTCGGCAAATTTGGACGCCGTTTCGCTGCGGAAGCCGTCACTGCTGCTCTCGATTAACCAAACAGCTGCTGTGTGCAGTGCACACTGTGCACGGTTGACGGCGCCATTCGTTTCCACGAAAACGGCGGTTTGTTGGTGGCGTTCCCACCGTTGGACGTTCCTACAAGGGACGTCCAACATGTGCTTCGAAGTTCACCGCGCGTCTTGGAGATGTCTGTACGACCAAGTTCAAGGCGGGTTGTAGCGTTTTCTGACATGTTGATCTGTATTCAAGGCACACGTGCGACACGTTGTTGATAACGACTCACGGTGAAACGTATCCTGTTTGGAGTGAAGTGTATCTATCTACCTTTCGGTCGTAGTAGATAGCGAGCTCGCAATCTCTTTTTTGCAACATTCTCACAGCGACGTCCGTGTGCACATGTTGCGTGAAACACCCTCCGCCTGTCGATCAATCCAGATCGCACGCCAGTTTGCAAACCGTGGAAACCCAAAACTTCACATCACTTTGGCATCTGTAACTTTGCATGAACACGTCGTTCGGCCACTCGCCACTTTTTCGTTTCATAGCATGAAGGCTGCAGTCGAATGGCACAAACGGTTGTATTATGGCTGAATTGCGCCTCACGTCAGTGGCCGCTCTCCAGAATGAAAGTAGGGAACACATACTGGGCCACCATTTGTCAAGTCCACAAGCCTACGTCCCATCTGTGCAGCACAGAGCCGCGCTAGACCTCCGTCCCGGTGGAACCATACAACTGTCGTCAGAGAGTGGAACAGCAACTAAGAGCAAATAATCAATCAAGCAAATCGCAACGTATGAGCCCATTACAGAGAACATCTTGTTCCAATCAGCACTATTTTTGGACAGTCCGTGTGCTCTTCACTCACACCTCTTCCTCACCCGCTGTGTTGCTTCCAAGCAGAGCGCTCCTCAACTCGACAGTGCCCCCAAAGTTGGTGTCTTGTGATTCCTGCAACTAGGGTCGCCTTCATGGAACTTGCATCTCTCTAGAGGCTCTTCCCCACTCTTTTGCAATTACACTGCGACCAGACCCCTTCGTTGTCATTGATGGCGCCACGAATGTCAAATGGATCGCAAAGCCGAGTACAGTAATACATGACGGTGGGAGCATCAGTGGCATGATAACCGCACTTATTTTCCTCATGTAACTTCTATCCCGACAATTTTAGTCCACAGGAATAGCATGCACCATCGTGGCAAGCTCACAAGCCGCCGTTGCGTCCCAAATGGCGCTCGTCCGTGTCACAACCTTGGCTTATCCACGTCTCCCATGTTTTCGTTAGGCTCGTGATGCAATTGAGCAACGCCAAATATACATTATCACGGTCACAACCAAAGGTTCTATTCTCCTTGATTAATGTTCCGCGCCAACGGATGAAGAAAGCATGCTTCAATTCAATCAATGGTTAGCCGGTTAGCCACCTTTACATAGGAATCCCATTTCGTCCGATTCATCCCCAACATGTGCGAATGAGCTGTCCAAGCATTTGCTCCTTCTCCATTGGCGATCCCCCACGTGCTGAACTGTGCGCACTTTCATTCTTTTCGTCGTAGTGATTGCCGTTCATTCAACTCATAGAGCGACTGCGGTTCAAAGATACTGTTGAGTGTTGAGTAGCGTTACCCCTTAACTTCGAGAATTATTCTTTCACATATCAGAAGCGTAAGATTTTCGTGCCTAATGGTGGTGAAGGTGTTCTTTCTGGGTTACTCAATGCGAGCGCTGAGTCAAGGTGCTGTCATCGGTTCTGGAGCGTTTCGCGGAAAGTAAAGGAACTGAAAGCCTTGTGCGGACATACCAATGGGGTACTTACAACCTTTACGTTCCTCCTCCGAGTCGTTTATCTCAAACTGTATCACTATCGAAACAAGCGTCGATACTGCAACCGGAGACCTCTGCGCCCATCGGTAAAAGTAGTGGGTGCAAACAATATATTGTCAACAAAGCTGTGTGGTGAGGCTGTACAACGTAAACCACAGTCTGCCTGCACACCCATTATATTCCAATGCACAATAGTACCGAGGCCCATCAACACGATCTGTTTCTTGGTACTTTGCCCATTGCACATCCTTTGCAGCATGTCAGCTGTTGCTGCCCAACACTCAAGGCGCCGGAAAGGGCCGCAACTCACCCAAGCACCTACTGCACTTCACCCCACCTCGCAGTTGTAGTGTACATGTACAAAACGAATAAGAGACGAGGATGACCGGCATGCTCGTCCCCGGCCTCCTTCGTTAACCACAATTATCAAACATCCACAAACACAACACAATCCCACAAATGATACCCGTCAAAGTAACTTTCGCGCTCGTTCTCGTCTTGGCTGCTCTTGCGAACGCCGCCGTTGTTCATCAAGCTAAACTACCAGGCAAGTGCTGGCAAAGGACTCAGCAATGCTGCTATCAAATCACTGAATGCGGATGGAGGTGCCGTGAAGGTGGCGGATTCAAACACTGCTGGAGGAAGTATTGCAACGTCCCAGTTTGTTCGGAAATCAAGGCACGCACAGCTGTCCCGACTAAACCGGAAGATGAAGTTGAATGGGAATCTGCCGTCGTTACCGACTGCACTGAGAAGCCCGATGAATGTGGTTCTCACCCGCCAGGTATGGACTTCGAAGTTGACGACCAGGTCACAGAGGAATTGCCCATGCCTTCAGGTGAGGAGGAAATGGAAGAAATGTAAGCTTGCAACCTGAGGGCCGCGCTTCGACTACGTGTAGAAGGCAGAACGATAGAAATAGATCTAAAGTTCCCTTCTTGGAAGCTGCCAGACTGTGCATGTGCCGATGAATCTCGTATTCTTGACTACGGCAATATGATAGGGCTGACGAATTAACACTTTCACTGCTTCAAAGTTTGACCCTACCAAGGGTTACACTTATCTAAACTTTTTTGCCCATCTCGTCTTCCTCGAAGTACTTAGCAGTAAGACCAGTAAATGTAGTTTTAACCACTGGAAAAGATACTGGCGAGGGGTTGCTTCTGCTTGCTGGATAGTACCTAACCGTATACATGTGTATACCATTAACCTTGTCCGAGTTAAGCCCAGTTTCGATCCAAGTGGAAAGGCTGGGGAAAACCGTTCAAGCTGAATGCTACCGTGTTCTTAATGCCAGAAACGCAAGCAAATCCACCTAGCGTAAAGCTAATCAAACCCTCTTCCTTCTGCAAGACAAAGTAGTGTGAATAGTGAACTGACCAGGAACTGACTGTGCAATGACGACATGTAGTGTAGAGAACGCTTCTCTTCTACCAAGGGTTCTCACTGTGCTATCTCTACAATCCCATTGTCGCAAGCATGACATTTTCTTCTGTCCGAGAAGTATTTACATCACAAAGAGCATGTCAAGTCGGGTCCTGTCTTCTGATTGCTTCTTGCAGCGGTTATCTGAAAGACATGATGCATTCTTTCTTCTTCTCCTTTATTATGGTCAGCCGCCCCTATTTCGAGGCGGCAGTAGGTCTATCTAGAGATAGTTCTCTCTCTTGAAGAAGGCCAAAAACCGTAACGGCCATTCCTTAATCATATCTAACAACGACTTGTCTTTTCTTTCTTTGGCTGTCGGTAGAACAGCACGCCGGGCGGCATTGGTTGCATTCTTTCTGCCCTTCTTGCACTTCCAGCAGGGTATGGGGCGTCATCGACTTGTGTTGTCGGTCTCTGTATGGCCCTTCTACTTCTCCATGGTGAGGCGATTCTGATTCCGAGATGACAAGATGACTACAATACAGATATATATCTCTCGAGGGAGGGCAGGAACTGCCCAAGGCCCAATTATAGCTATCGAAGACTTTGGTTTACTGTCCAGCGCAATCCCAACTCGTTGCGACAGGCTGCGCTGGCCAACGGGCATCGGGATAAGACATGATTGACATCTTTCTTGACTCTTATGCCGCAGTCACGATAAGCAGGGTTTCCTTCCATGTACAATCTCGCGGAGTGTAAAGAAGGCACATATGTCGTGGCAAATTGAGCCAGCATTATGCTTTTCGAGCCCCTTTCCGGCCATCCACCACCTCGAAACCATTTTGGAGGACAATCTTACCTCTAGAGACTTGTTCGACGCTCCATAATGGCCCTTGTACACGGCGAGCTATTTGCATGAAGTTGGTGAATAATTGAAAGGCAGAACAAGGGCACATGCGCCTCTGAATCGAAAGGGGGTGTTCAGAATACTGAAACAGGGGCAGAAAAGTCACAATGAAATGGCTTCCACAAAGATGCCAATGAGAATATGAAAACAAAGGCCTCACAATAGAACAAGGTATGACTGTTGCAGTTCAGATGTCTTTATAATCGTATGATATTGCGAACGATTCCGAACGCTCTGTGCTGCGTGCTGATATAACGTAACATACCCGTAAATGGATCGGAGAAGGAGAAAAAGCGAACGAGTGCTACGGAGTATCTACTAACCCTGTATCTATTCTGTACGAAATACTAAAGGTGAACTAATTGAACTATCAGGGTAAGAAGGCTAACCTTTTAGCCCTCTTATCTACTGCGCCCATGTAGCGCCAAGGGGGGGAGAAAAGGTTCGGTAACTCTTTTATTCACGCTCAAGAACTGAGCTTAAGTTTCTGCGCGGATTTTCAATTAATTTCCAATCGAGAACACACTGTACACGATCAGTACGTGGACAGCTCCAATGGCGATGTCGAGTAATATTTACGTGTCGTTGGCGTTCACAAAGACAACTGTGATCCCACGCTCGTGCGGCTCGACCCACTGGGACAGCCTTATCTATGTCCACGCTGGTTGGCTCTTCTCCATCTTTGTCAAACAGTGTGCCGTCGAAGCAAGAACAATACATTCCCTCAGTCTTCCGTCGTCAACCTTCCGCCTGCTTTCTTCCTCACTGAGCCATCTGCCAAGATGGCCCAACCCTACAAGCTGGCAACTTTTCGACTCCGACTGTTCAACCCCCCTGACGCAGAGCCGCCCGTCATATCACCCCGAAGTGCTCGAGATTTCAAGAAATTTGTCATCTCACAAAAACTGTATCAATTTGCTTCTGACTCCTCTAATCCCAATCCGTCAGCCGCAGCAGCTGCTTTCTTTCAGTTATTACAAACCAGACCTCACCACTTGACCATTCGCTATACGCTTTTAGCGCCCTATGTCCAAGTCACTCTCTATGCTGCTCGCTCGGATTACAGACCTTATCGCCTTGTATCGGGCTGCGACTCTCTTCGTTTTATTCTGTGGCATGTTTTCAACGCCAGTGATTCGGCTGATTCCCCGTGTGGGTTTGAAGGATGTGGTCGTAAATGTTCATCCACGGCTACTAATCGCAGACAATTTCAACTTCAAAGGTTGTTTCACCGAGCTGCTTTAAACGCACCAACAATTCAACCGCCAAAACTGGCAAATCCGCCTGGAAACTCTCCTTTACTTCGCCTTCCATTCGACGTGCTTCTGCGCGTAGCTTGCATGCTGCCTGCAAGGGATCATGCCACGTTGAGTGCCACTCATTCCTATCTTCGAAAATTTTTGGCTTCTGTGATACCTGGTATGAAGTTATGTCTTTATCCGCATCAAATATCTGCCCTCCATCGTATGTTAAAGATGGAAGAAGAGGATATCACTGATGCTATGCCATTGATCCATGATTTTGAAGTGGATGGTTTACAGAATGCCGTTGTTGTGGCAGATCTTTTTGATGGTTCTATATATGAATTAGATTCTTTCCCGCGTGTAAAACGGCCACGGGGTGGTTTACTGTGCGATGAACCGGGTTTGGGTAAAACAATCACCACCTTGTCTCATATTTTGAAAACACTGGGACGTGAACCGAAACCACCTGCAAATCGAGACATTCATGTCATTGACACAGGAGGTATCAAAGTAACCACGTACACTGAACAGAATACCTCGCGTTATGAATCCCTTGATACCAGAAGGAAGTCTAGATCACGTATTGATCGTCTCATACCAAATCCAGAAAATGACACACCCAAAAGACGGATTCAACGTCCTAATTACTTTCAAACTGGTAAAGGGCATGGCGTTCTCCCGGTATGCAGTGGTACTGAACAGATATATCTTTCGAAAGCCACTCTTGTTATTGTTCCTGCAATGCTCACTGAACATTGGATGGACCAGATTGACTTGCATGTTGAGATGGAAGGGCTGAAAGTTCTTCGTGTACATTCACATGATGATCTTCCTGACACTGCTTTAGAGCTGGCTGCGGACTATGATATTATCATTGTTCCTTTTGACATTATTGCGAGTTTGCATAACGAGATTCGTCAAGGAATGCCACTATTGTTGAAAGTTCACTTTTATAGAGTTATTGTTGATGAGGGACATCGTATTTCATCATCACATGTGAGCAATTTTGCTATTGGATGTGACAAGATCAAGACTGACATTAGATGGGTCATGACCGGAACACCTACGCCATACACTCCTCGCACAGATGTTGATCACCTGTACTCCTTGCTCACCTTTATTCGAGACGAGGCGTATGGGCTTGACAAAGATGCATGGCGGGTGGGGATTCGTGACCCGTATATGCGATACAGGACCGAGAGTCTGGACCGACTTTCAAGCGTGTTGGAATCTATTATGATCCGCGCGGACAAGTCGATTCTACGTGCTAAATGCCATGTCCGTAACATCTTTTTGAACTTCAGTGCGGATACTGCGGAAAGTTACAACGGGCTCATCAGGATGGGCAAGAGAAATCTGATAACGTCGGATTGGTTTGATGAAGACCATGGCCAGTCGTTGTTGAACAAACGAAACAAGGGACCGGCCCACTCTTTCGTGTCTAACTTGCGGAAAGCTTGTTGCTTTGGAGGTTCGATGGATGTGAGGTTCTATGGAAACGATGTGGTAGACATGCTTCTATTGCTACGTGACAAGTATACCCACCGCTCACATGTTGCCAAGGACGAATGCTTCCGGGACCCCATTCTTGAAGAGCAAATTGACGTTGAGACAGGTGAAGAAGACGGACTTGACCGGGACTATTTGGAAGGCCTGAAGAGGCGTCGTGAGTGGTTTGAGAGGATTCGTGCCGAAAACAGATCGATGATGCAGATTGAACGGGAGAATCCAGATCGAGGTCCTCGCGAGCCGCAATACATTGGTTACATAGTGAGCGGAAAACTGTTGAAGATTGCAAAGGCATTGACGAGAAGAAATGGAAAATGCAGTCGGTGTCGAGAAGGAGTAGATCTGCCCTTTGTGACACCATGTGCTCATCTGCTGTGTGATGGATGTCTTGTGCGAGATAGGACAGCGTGTGCCGTACAAGGGTGCCGGAATCCTTACGAGATGGGAGACAATGAAGAGCCTAAAGACTTGATCGAAATGCAACCTAGTATCTTTTCGAGTGATTGGCGGCCGGATTGGGACAACACTGAAAGCGCCAAGATGCGTTACCTCGTGAACAAGATTGAGGAGCTGCCTCGAGTGGAAGTGTGGGAAGAAGGGCGCCCTGAAGCACGTATGGTACGACCAAAGGTAATCATACATAGTGAGCACACAGATCATTTGAAAGTTGCTCAGTTGTATCTGAAGAAATCAGAGGGGTTGAAGGATGCATACATCGATATTGTGTGGAATCCACGAGATACATCGGACTTTGTGCGAAGATGCAAGTCACAAACAGAATATTCTCGCAAGGCAATCAAAGTGTTTGCCGAGAATGAGGACGCGAGCATTCTGCTGATGAACTCCAGACTGGGTGCTGTGGGGCTGGATCTGAGCTTTGTGAGATACGTGTTTCTACTGGAGCCGTTGTGGGACTCGGCGCAAGAGATGCAAATCATCAGTCGCGCACACCGAATCGGATGCGTGGGTGACATTGTGGTGGAGCGACTGATTATGAGAGGATCGATCGAAGAAGAGGCGATGCTAATGGAACTACAAAGCAGCGTGAACGTGGTGGAGGAAGCTAGCGCAGCTGGGCTGGCGGAAGCCAAGGCTGAAAAGGATCATCAGAAACGGAGGAACATCCTGCTGAAGATGAGATCTGTTAGAAGCATGGCGCAACTTGCGAGAAACGGACAGGAAGTGGGGTTGGTGGCCAAGGTGACGGAGATGAAACCTTTCGAGGAAGAGGTTGTGCTGATGCAGGGCAACGCGGAGGACGGAGATGGCGAAGAGGATTGGTATAGTGAGGATGGGCCGATGTGGGAGGCTGATGGAGTGGATGTGAGACGACAGGTGATGGCAACTCGAAAGCGGATGGCGGAACATCGACAGGCAGCGCGCTTGTCGAAACGTTCGGCAGCGCGTGACAATATAGGCGAGGGAGACGAAGGGGGGCCGCGGAAAAAGGCGCGTAGACGAGTGAGGTTTGATGATTAGGACTGGAGTTTATGTTTTAACGTTATCATATGTTTGTGAATGAAGGAGGACTGCATGCTGCGGCGATTAACGGAGGGAGGTTGTATAACGATATTTGGGCGTGTAAGGTTACCATTACGGAATCCGCGAAAGAAGCGCGGTGTATGAAGATGGGGGCGTGGACTTGAGCGCTATTATAGTTGGGTCTTACAGGCGCAACGGCAGGTGCGCACGAAAGGATGCTTGAACAGTCAAAAGTTGAGAGTAACTTGGTGAAGTTCGGTTTGTTAAAGCTGTATGTGGACTGTTTAAAGGCGGCGCGTAGTGGCGTTACGGTGTGGGAACGGGGGCGGGTGCGTTTAGGCTTGGCCGCAGCGGCTGCGATGGGGGCGAATGAGGGGGGGGAGAGGGGGGGAGATAAACTTTTTGGTTTGGAATGGGAGCGCTATTCGTGGAGGAGACGAAGGAGATCGGAGGAACATCACGTATGATGGGCATAAGTTAACCCTTTAGCTTCACTGTTTGCGTTTGAACGCCACGCGGAGCAATTGCTGCTACGAGATCATCATCACGATGATCGTTTGGTACCAACGGTAAGTTATCTAGATAGAGCGCCGCAAGGGCGCAGCGACGCGGTGCCACCTGAGCTCATTGCGAGAATTCACGCGCCGGCCGCGCCCACGCGCGTCGGACGCGTCAAGCAGAAGCAAACAAGCAAAGCAAAGCAAAGCCGGTGTATGGAACGTTGCTTGTTGCGCCAATCACGCGCGCACAGCTGGTCCACGTGCGCGCGCGCTTACGTACCGCGCACGTGTTGCGCACACGAACGGTTTACCGTTGGTTATTTGCGCGTCGGCACGCGTCCACGCGCCGCGCCCGCGCGCGCGCACGAGCGACCACGGCCGCTTCTGTAGCGAGCAGCATTGTGAGCACAACACCGAGAGGCTGCTGCCCGCGCATAAAAGAGAGCTACGTGCAACTTGTAACGACCGCCGTCGTCGCTTGCTGCGACGACGGTGAAGCGCGCACTAGGGTATTTGTAGGTTGCAATCGACGACCCTCGAGTAAACGGGTCGACCCAAGGCCGTCAACCTTCACTTGTTTTACTTTCTCTTTCTTCAATATCCATCTCTACTTACTTCCCTTTCTACCCTACCTGCGTGCGTAACGTTACATATCTTGCTCTAAAAATTGACAATTTCGGTCTGGCACAGCCTTCTTTTTTTCCAATCAATTGCTTTTTATTTATAGTGTTCCCAATGTCCCATGAAGAGCAGCAGGGTAGCACTGTCAAGGTGTAAACTAACTTGGTCAATTACGAACCAACGCAATCATTCTTACTACTTATAGCACAGATTTACAGCTGTGCTTCTTCCAATACATCTAGTATTTCGGTCGCCTCCTGCCTCTCTCCAGGTGACCAATCTTCCATTCCGAGTAGTACTTTCAGTCTTCCGTACTTCCAGTACTCGTGTCCAAGTACATCACGTGCCTCCATTGGGTTCGCTGGGAACTCATTGAAGTACCGTCGGATACCCATCATTCGGTGCGAAACTTTGCGCAACCGAAGAACTTGGACAGCCAACACCCTCGCGCAGCTCAGAATCGCACATTCGCTCCAAAACCCTTCATAGTAGCCCAGAATCGCATACATTGCACAACCCCTCACAATGGCCTATAATAACAGATACTCCGCTAACGCATAACTGGCCACCACCTACAGGCTGCAGCCAATCACAGCGTACCACTTGTTCCATCTGCCCTTCTCGCTCCATACAACACGTTCCACTTGTGCAAACCACGTTGCATGTAGCCATTTGCAGTAGCCAATCATATTGCAGAATCACGTTCGGTTCGCGGAGACACGCATATGCGCTTTTCTCATGAGGGTGCCCAAAAGTGCCCATGCTCCCCTGCAACTTTGTATTCCAAGTACTTTGAGCACCTTTGAGGGACTGACAGGCACTCGACCCGATCCATACATCAACAGCACTGCTGTGCACTGCTGTGCACTGTTGTGCCTTGTTACTTGTAAGCTGTCATGAATTGGGGCATCGTACCATGTCATGTTAGAAGATGATTGGTAGTATTGAGTGTCCCTGCTTGGTGGTTTAGGCTCTACTCAGAGTTGGAGTTGTTCGGTGGTGCAACGAAGAAGTGCTATATAAGTTTTGAGCTAAGAACCTCCAAGTAAATCCCAGCCAGAGCTGGCGAACTTCCCTTGCATCCCCTCAACTTTCCCTTTCAGCTATAACCTCCATCACCAGCGAACCCATTGGGGGCACGTGATATACTTGGACACGAGTACTGGAAGTACGGAAGACTGAAAGTACTACTCGGAATGGAAGATTGGTCACCTGGAGAGAGGCAGGAGGCGACTGAAATACTAGAGGTACTGGAAGAAGCACAGTTGTAAATCTGTGCTATAGGTAGTAAGAATGATTGCGTTGGTTCGTAATTGACCAAGTTAGTTTACACCTTGACAGTGTTACCCTGCTGCTCTTCATGGGACATTGGGAACACTATAAATAAAACAGCAATTGATTGAAAAAAAAGACTCAACAGATATCCCACATCGTCGAAATTGAACAACAATCGCAGTCGTCGGAGTTGTCCACCGACACTCGACAAAGTGTCGTTTCGATGTCTGGAGCAAACAATGAAGCTCATAACACTGTAATTAACGAACTCCCACAATTCGCACAGCACACCACTGCAATCACTGCGAGTACAGGAGCAGTGACCGCCGATCCGAAAGATATCACTTTGGAAGGGGCCCAAATGACTCCATTGGAACCGCTTCAGACTTCTAGTGAGGGTCTGTCATCGGATTGGGACCACGATGGTGCTCCCACTTATGACCACGAAATGCGTCGTCCGAACAGATTGGTACGAAATGTGTTCTCCGTGAGCATTAATGTGCCGTCGACTGGGACGGAAACCGGTCCAATTCTACATGATGGTCACCAAAATGGTGAGGGGTTGTGATCCGGGTTGGTACTTTCAACGTGAGAGGTCTCGCACATAGCGAGGCCGAAGTCCACGGTGCATGGAAAGTTTTAGGATTAGACTTTCTGTGCGTTGTGGAAACATGGCAACGTCCCTCCGATGAGGTGTCGTTGGCATTGCCACATGTGAGTGTGGCGCTGGAAGCGGAGTATAGGAGTCGAGCGGCGAGAGGTGGGATCACGATTTTCCATCATCAGCGCTTCTGTACGAAGGTCGTGGGCAAGTACGGGACCGCGGCATACCAAATCCTGGCACTGAGAGTTCGCCCAGATCTCAATGTGATAGGAATATATCTTAGTCCGAGCGCTTCAGATGAGGACATAAATGGATTCCTGGAACGATTGAAGTCTTTGATCCGTGGTCCGACGTTACTGGCTGGCGACTGGAATTCCCGTCATGACGACTGAGATCAACGAATAAACAGTCATGGTCGTCGCCTCCTAGCGTGGATCCGTAAATGGGACCTTTTGCTGAGGGCTCCATCCGAGTTGACGCCAACATTTCGCACCCCAAATGGTTCGAGCGTAGTGGATTTCCTTATCTCGAAGCGAGTGACTGTTCGAAATGTAGCAACAGCAAGTGGATCGTGGGATGCAGTCTCGGATCACAACATGGTTGTTGCAGACATTGACTGGATGACAACTCAATTCTCACCTAGAAAACCGAAGATTTCGAGGGCGCAACTCAAATGCGTGGCCAAAATCGAAGACGCTCAGACGTATTACAAAGCCAATTTGGCTAATGTGGCTACACGTTTTGACCACGCAAACTCAAAAGAAGATCTGGAGGATGCTTGTAGCCAACTTGTGGACACAATCAGTAGCCCCTAGATCACTTCCGTATCAATGCGTGATGGAGGATATAGCTGGGAAGGGAAGGTTGATGCAAAGGGAAGGTGGGGATATGCAAAGGAAGTTCGCCAGCTCTGGCTCGGATTTACTTGGAGGTGCTTCTGTCACAACTTATATATATAGCACTACGTCGTCGCACTACCGCTCACTGATGGAGGTTATAGCTGAGAAGGGGAGGTTGATGCAAAGGGAAGGTGGGGATATGCAAAGGAAGTTCGCCAGCTCTGGCTCGGATTTACTTGGAGGTGCTTCTGTCACAACTTATATAGCACTACGTCGTCGCACTACCGCTCACTTCCACTCGGAGTAAAACCTAAGCCGCCAAGCGGGGACACTCAATACTACCAATCATCATCTAACATAACATGGTAACACTGCCACAATTCATGACAGCTTACAACTAACAAGGCACAACAGTGCACAACAGTGCACAACAAGTTACGTGCCTACTCAACAAGTTACGTGCCTACACATAACGATGACCATGTACAAATTCACATTGTGCCAATACACTGTATTCCATACACCACACCAATATGTGTATGCTCCAGCTCACCAAGTACCACGTAACCACAAATTCACTCAATGCCATAAGTTCCACAACATGTTACCACAGTGTTCGTGTAATCCTCATGACTGTACCTGACTCATCACCATAGCGCACCAAGTTGCATCAATGTGTTCAACATGTCCACGTACATAACTGTGCACACTGTCCAGCATACCCATCTGTGCTAGCTACACACGTGTAGTCCAGAACAACCCAGTAGTGCCATAACACTTGTACACACCACGTTGCATGTGCACATTTGCAGTAGCCAATCAGAAGCCAGTTTCACGTTGTGTTTGCACACACGCGCATATGCGCTTTTCCAGCAGCACCCTCCAAAACAGCCCATGCTCACATGCACTCTTGGTTTCAGTGACAGCACTAGGTCAACATCCAACAACCCCCCTATGTCACTGACTTCAACGCTCTAGTTGCTGCACGCCACACTCCGTGCGGAACCTCTCGAGCTTCACTCGGGCAAGAGGCTTGTTTAGCATATCGGCAACCATGGAATCAGTAGGACAGTAGAACAGCACGATGGACTTGTCACGCAGAGCCTCTCTAGTGAAGTGGAACCGTATGTCGATGTGCTTCGTTCGCTTGTTCACAACACCATTTCGAGCAAGGTCGATGGAGCCTTGGTTGTCAACGTACACAGGCGTCGGTTCAACCAAGACTTTGAAAGACCCGTCCACCTCAACTCCAATCACAATAGCAATGCCGTTCCAAAGTCTCCTTAGCCAGATTGCTTCCTTGGTACCAGAGCATAGACTCACATACTCAGCTTCAGCACTTGACAGCGCAACCACTTCCTGCTGACGCGAACTCCAAGACACTGGACCACCGCTCATCATGAACACATATCCACTAGTAGACTTACGGTTGGCAACATCGCCTGCCCAGTCAGAGTCCACATAGCCGTGCAGTTCCAGATCAGTGGTAGTGCCGTAGGTGAGTCCAAAGAAGCAAGTACCGTTGAGATAGCGAAGCACACGTTTGACTGCCTTCCAGTGAGTCTCTCCAGGTTTCTCCACATACTTTGCAAGTTTGGACACTGTGTATGAGATATCTGGACGAGTTCCCACAGACAAATACATAAGACTGCTAATCGCCTGACGATACGGAACATCCGTGAGTACCTCCTCAACCACAGACAAGTCCACAACGGATTCCATCGGAGTGTCAACTGGCTTAGACTGATGCATGCCGAAACGTTCCAAGACCTTTTGTGTGTACGCAGACTGAGTCAGGTACAGCCGTCGCTTAGCTCGATCACGGTGGATCTCGAATCCGAGAACCATACGAGCTTCCTTGAGGTCTTTCATGCGGAACCGAGTTGACAGCTCTGCCTTTACGCGATTCATGGTCTCCATGCTCGGACTTGCTATCAGCAGGTCATCCACGTATAGAGCAATGATAACCACAAATCCCAGTAATTTCCCGGTGTACACGCACTCATTTGCGTCATTCGGCTTCAAATGCATCTCATCAACAAGGAACGTGTCTATCTTTGCATGCCACTGCCTTGGTGCCTGTCTAAGCCCATAGATGGCTTTCTTTAAACGACACACCAAGTCTTTGTTCCCTTTCTATATGAAACCTTTTGGCTGCTCCATATACACTGTCTCCTCAAGGTCGCCGTTCAGAAACGCAGTCTTCACATCCATCTGGTGCAAATGAAAGTCTCGCACAGCTGCAATCGACAAAATCATCCTGATCGAAGTGAACTTCATCACTGGTGCATAAGTCTCTGAGAAGTACACACCTTCAATCTGTAGGAATCCTCTAGCAACCATACGAGCCTTGTGCCTCACAGTTGGTTCACCAGATGGTGCAGCTTCATACTTCTGAACGTACACCCACTTGGACGAAATCACGTTGCTGTCTGCTGGCCTAGGCACTAGAACCCATGTGTAATGCTCTTTCAGTGACTGGTACTCGCTCTTCATTGCCTTCTTCCATGATTCGGAATCAGGGCGTGACACAGCTTCACTATAAGAAGATGGAGTGTCATCACTGGCTGTCAGAAGAGCAGTTCCACCCCACCAACGCGTAGGCTTCTTACTCTCACGTGTGGATCTACGAACAGGCTGTGTCTCTTGCCCTTCAGGCTCAACATGTGGAACTGGTGTGGAACCATCACTGGTACTCTCAGACGCATCATGGACATCAGGCGCAGGTGCGGAAGGATCATCTTCACTGGGGTGACTGGATGTGTCAGAGTTGGCTCGAATGGAGTCGAGTTACTAGGAAGGGCTTTGCAGGTCACTCTGTTGCGTACATACACTGCTACGTTCAAGGCTTCAGCCCAAAAGTTCTTTGGCAGTTGTTTATGGTGCAACATCGATCTTACCAAGTCCATGAGTGTTCGGTTTAACCTTTCGGCAAGCCCATTCTGCTGTGGATTGTACGGCACTGTTCGCTGATGTTCAATACCTTGGCGCTCGAGTTCTTTGCGGAAACGATTGGACAGATACTCACCACCGTTGTCAGTGCGCAATGCACGTAGCACACTCTCACGTGCGGTGATGGTTTTCAACTTTCGTCCAGTCTCGTTTTCCACAAACTTGAGCCACCTCATGAACATTTGGAACACCTCATCTTTGGTTCTGAGCATGTACAAGAAGCAATACCTGCTATGGTCGTCGATGAATGTGACAAAGTAGTGCGAGCCTCCCAAGGATTTCACACTTACTGGCCCTGAAACGTCCGAGTGGACAAGGTCCAGTACGTGTTCTGCTCGTTCCCCCCCTTGCTTGGGAGTCGGAGCACGGGTTGCCTTTCCTACTACACACGAGCCACACACATCCAGCTTCTGTGCCAAATCCACATTCAGCCCTGATACAATCTCATTGCGAGCCATCTGCTTAATGCCTTCCACATTCACATGAGCCATTCGAGCATGCCAAAGAGACAGATCTGACACAAGGGCGCTGTCCACATCTGTACGCTGTTCTGCTGTAGTGCGAAGGTAGTACAGGCCTTTGAAACGGCACCCGGAGGCAACCACTTTCGACTTTCTGTAAACACATACCTTTTCTCTTTCAAACACTACCTTGCAGCCCAGATCACAGATCGCTGACACTGAAAGCAGGTGGTACCGTAAGGATGGCACGTGCACCACCTGTTTCAGTTTGCACTTACGTTTGGCACCTTCCACAGTCAGATCAAGCTCCACACTACCGCGACCCACAGACTCTAGTTTGGAATCATTGCCGATACTCACGCCAGAGGACACCTTGCTCTCATACGTTTGGAACATCGAGTCATCATACCTCATGTGTGCAGTCGCACCAGAGTCAATAATCCAGTCATTGTTAGTAGCCTTATCGGCACCTGTCGCAATGAGACATACAAAGTCAGAATCGTCGCCACTCGCACCAAGCTCACAGCTGAGCCCGATATTCACACTGGGGTGAGCAGCATCGACCTGATTCTTGTTAGCCCCATCACGTTGTCTCTTGTAACAGTTCTCTTGGATATGACCCTTCTTCCCACAATAGTAACATATAATTGACTTCAATGACCTCTGACGCCCGACCAAAGCTGCGTCAGTTCCGGACTCCTCCTTGGCACGATCATTCATTCGTTGCTCTTCTTGCAGCAAACGACTCTTCACGAACTCCAAACTGAGCTCGCGATCTCCGATCGTGGTGTCGATAGCGACAATGAGGTGCTCGAAACGTTCCGGAAGTCCACATAAGATAGCCATTGCAATGTCTTCTTCTTCAACTTTAACGTCCATGCTCTTGAGATCAGAAGCCAAGCGACGAACATTATTGATGAATTGCAACATCTTCTGGTCGTCACGCATCTTGGCGGTGTAAAAAGCACGTCTGGCATTGATTCGGTTGAGAAGGGTCTTCCTCTGGAAAACATTGCATATGGCCTTCCACATATCGGCAGCAGCCTCCACCTCGCGGACATGATCCAAATGTTCGTCACTGAGCGTAAGTCCAATGAAAGATCTGGCCTTTGAGTCGCGAGCTTCCCACTTGGACAATTCTTCTGGTGAGGTGATCCTTGGGATCCTTGAGCGCAAGCACAAGCTGAACTTTCTCCTTCCAGATATGGAAGTTATCCTCACCTAACTTCTCAATCTTGATCCCCGTGAACGAGTCCATGCCACAAAGTGAGATTAAAAGCGATCCCAGATGAAAGAAATGGCAGACACAACAGGACAACAGCAAACCACAACAACAACAATAACAAGAACAACAATAAAAAAAATAAAACTTCAATAGTCGGGCCCACTGGCAAGAAATACTATTCCCGGTACCCTAGGAAGTCGGACCCCTGACCCCCGGAGACCTTCTGGGTAGGAAACGACTTCTGCAGTCAACCCTCTCCCGCGTTCAAAGAGAAGGCGCGTTGCTCCCTACGAGATGTCCAGAGGATGGTTAATGGCCAAAGATATGCCTTCACCAAGTAAAACCCTCTCTGATCTCTTGCAAGAACTTGCGCGACCTTGAAACAGCAGCTACTTTGACACCCAAGGTACGCTTCTAGCGAGCAATCAATGAAGATCACAAGCGGCCTGACCCCAATGGGAGATCAGCCTTCGATACGTTGCCTCCCCGTACTAAAAGCCCACTGGACAAGCCAATGAGTCAATTGCACGGATCAGAAGCTCCTTATGAATGCCTTCACCGCCGTCCAAGCACCTAACACACAGTCAGGTTCAACAAACAAAAGTCAAACACCACAACCAAAGTGCAGTACGCCACGGCACCCGTTAGCTTCAGCGCTCGCGGTACAACACCGTTATCCGCCCAAAAGGACCGGTGGAGCCCGCTAGTCAGCACGTCCGCCTTGGCTCAAGCCGCCTGACTCCCGTCCCCGATTACTCGGATCAACCGTTCGTCGCACAGGTAATGCAGTGAAGACCAAAAATGCCGAGCACACACGTAGTGCACGGACTTCAACACCAACTGCTGAGCACAAAGCTAGTGCCCAGACTTCGATAAAAATGGTCTCAACCCCTTTGATCAGAACCCGCAAACACGACGCGGGGATCCCAACAACAAGAACAATAGAGAGAGACCAAACAAATCGGATAGCGATTGACAACGAGGGCAACAACGAGCACCCAAGCACAATCACGATAGAGAGTCAACGTCGAACCACTACCAACACAACGCCCTCAGGGAGGAACGCAAACCGTAAAAAGAATACCAACACCAACCAACAACACGGTCAACACACCCGACGCAACGAGAAGACGGAGATAGAGAAACAGCGAAACGGGTGAACGGCGGTGTGGGAGATCGGCGAGAGACGAACGATGACGGCAGAGGTCAGCGGGGCCGGGCCCATAACCTGATGGAGGTTATAGCTGAGAAGGGAAGGTTGATGCAAAGGGAAGGTGGGGATATGCAAAGGAAGTTCGCCAGCTCTGGCTCGGATTTACTTGGAGGTGCTTCTGTCACAACTTATATAGCACTACGTCGTCGCACTACCGCTCACTTCCACTCGGAGTAAAACCTAAGCCGCCAAGCGGGGACACTCAATACTACCAATCATCATCTAACATAACATGGTAACACTGCCACAATTCATGACAGCTTACAACTAACAAGGCACAACAGTGCACAACAGTGCACAACAAGTTACGTGCCTACTCAACAAGTTACGTGCCTACACATAACGATGACCATGTACAAATTCACATTGTGCCAATACACTATATTCCATACACCACACCAATATGTGTATGCTCCAGCTCACCAAGTACCACGTAACCACAAATTCACTCAATGCCATAAGTTCCACAACATGTTACCACAGTGTTCGTGTAATCCTCATGACTGTACCTGACTCATCACCATAGTGCACCAAGTTGCATCAATGTATTCAACATGTCCACGTACATAACTGTGCACACTGTCCAGCATACCCATTTGTGCTAGCTACACACGTGTAGCCCAGAACAACCCAGTAGTGCCATAACACTTGTACACACCACGTTGCATGTGCACATTTGCAGTAGCCAATCAGAAGCCAGTTTCACGTTGAGTTTGCACACACGCGCATATGCGCTTTTCCAGCAGCACCCTCCAAAACAGCCCATGCTCCCCTGCACTTTTGCTTTCAGTGACAGCACTAGGTCAACATCCAACAGAGGGAAGCAAGACGCGTTCGCGGGTGGCTGATGCTCTGAGTCAGGTAAGATGGCCGGCGAGCTGGAAGACGGCGTACCCTTATAGTCATTTTCTGCCATCGCGGTGCTCGCAAAAACGTCACACCCTCGGCTGAAGAGAAGGATATGAAATGCAACTCTCTCTTTGGTGATGTTTTGGTACTTGGTTGCGTTTCCGACTTTTCGAGAGGGGCTGTATATGACTACACACGTTGACCACTACTCGTGAGTCAGAGCTGTTGGATTTTGCAATTTTTTTTCAATCAATTGCAATTTTATTTAAAGTGTTCCCAATGTCCCATTAGAGCTGTTGGAATAGCAATGCTGGTACTCTCTATCTTATTTTATGTATTTTAGATAATTTTGATATTTTAACCGTACAGTACGGGAGATTACTACTCACTATATAGTGCCAGGGCCCCATTACCCTGCCCCTCAGTAAATCCCCCCAACAACGGTTGGCTCTAGACTTCTTCACTTTCGTCAGTACTCTACTCCTTTTCGGAGGGATACGCCGTTGCTAACGGGCGTTGTATCCCCCAGCGTCAACTAAACGAACCCACTTCTGGGAGTATTTGCCAACTATTGTCGGGTTCGTTCCTGTATACGGTGCCCCCCTGCCTTGGCGTTTCTTTTCCTCATTGTCTCATTATTCCCCCCCTATTCCCTTTTTTTTGGGTTGCTTCCCATGATCCGCAGCTTGTGCTGACACGACGTCACACTCGGCACACTGTGGAAGCTTCGCCTCCTTGAAGGATAACAGACACACACCGATCACGCGGAGTACCTCCTTGTCTCACCTTTTAATGCTGGTCGTGAAGGGTTGAACTCGGTCTTACACCCAACTTGGTGGTATAATCCCTGGAAGGGCTCTACTGCTGGGTTTGCCTCTTGGGAGAAAGATCTAGACGTTTTCTGGTGTAATCCCGCTTGCGAGAGTTGCACTGCAATTGCTGGTACTTTCTACCACGTTTTGATTATTTTAGATACTTAAAATATTTTAGCCCTACAGTACAAGAGGGTCACCATCACTATATAGTGCTAGGGCACCCAGGCCCTGAAACTCAGTAAACCTCCCGAACCAGGGTTGGCTCTGGACTTCAGCAAATTCTTCGTTACTCAACGCTTCCTTGCAAGAACACGCCGTTGCAAACGGGCTATCTAACCACCCTGCACCAACCAAACGAACCGAATCTCGGAGATTAACCAACTGTTGTTGTGTTCGCTCTCGCAAAAGGTTTACTCCGGCTTTGCCGTTACTTCATCACTACTCCAGTGACTCTCTTCTCTATTGACCTTTGTTTTGGCTGGTATTTTTGCCGCTTGTGGCTCGTTTTACAGACCGTGTCAATCGACAGAATGTGGAGTTACTACCTCCTTGGAACACTCTTCAAACTTTCGTGGTTACTTCTGGTGCCTATCTAACTCCTCGGGCTTGCATTGGGGGGAGACCTGGGCGTTATACCCCGACATATCCATTCTTTTATAGAAGTCTCTGTTCGGTTCCCTCTGCATACAAGGAAGAAGATGCGAACGCCTTCGTGGTGTTCTCTTGGCCAGGTGTTGCACTGAAACACTCTTGTGCACTATCATCTTCTCGGCTGTATCGTCTTTACTGCAGTGCTTGGGGTGCTCGCAGACGTTGGCAGTTCATTTTGGTGTTTTCTGTTGCTTCAACCTGCGCAGCTTGTTTCGCGGTAGGTTTCCCGTGATAGTTTGGCTACAATGCATCTGATTTCAAGTATAACTTCATTTTTCTGCTGATAGATTGCTCTCAATTCTTTTTAATGTTAATTTTTTGTCCAAAATGGCGTTAATAATATTTTACATGTTCTTCAACATCTTCTTCATCACTTGTATCGTATTAAGGGCGGGTGAGGTGTTTGTGCATCTCTTTTCAAAGTTTTCGAGGTGAGAGGATATGTAAAGTCCATTGCCGATGCTGGATGGAGATTGCTTTTTCTACCAACTGGTCGATATCCTGTTGAGAAAATGGGTCGAGCATTGTTCTAAGGATAGAAACTATTTTCAATGGTACGTTGAGGAATATAGAGTCTAGAATTAGTTGGCTTGCGTCATCAGAGATGCTGTTGCTGATAAAGGCGGAGCGTATTGCAAATGTTTTGCGTTTGTCTTCGTTGTCGCCGAAAAAGTGTTCTTTTAGGGTGTGAAAATATATTTGGGTTGATAAAATGTCAAAAAGAAAAAATTTGCATTGCTTAACGTTAGTTTAACTTTTTGCTGACTTCTTTTAAAGTTTAACTGTTGAAATCTCATGTAAAATTTGATGGACTTTACTGTGAGTGGAATACACTAACCTTTTTTACTCTTTCGCTCGTCGTCGTCACTATGCTTTTACAGCGCTCTTGCACTGTAAGGGTTTTTCAATTTTCAAAATTGTGGTGCAGCAAGAGTTCTGTCTGTTGTTTCACAGTCCCCGGTTGGTGCAGCTCATTTCTGCTCGGGTCGCGGAGTGACGCCGAGTTGGGTGCGGAGGTATACGAAGCGATGATGGTGCAGCGGTTTTGTAAATATGTCAGCCTTTATTTCCGTCGTGGTTATACGGTGAACGGTAATGTTTTTGATTGCACTGTGGTGTTGGATAAAATGGTGGTCTACGCTTTTGTTGTTTCGTTGGTGCCTGGTTTTGCGCTATGAGTACAGCCGATATGTTGTGGATTTGGTGCTTCGTTGGTGTAGTGCCGTCGCTGCGTGCGTCTGTCAGAAGTTTCCGTAGCCATGTTGTGTGCCTTGTCGCGTCTGTGGCGGCGATAAACTCCGCTTCGGTAGTACAGAGTGCTACAATATTTTGGGTGCGCAAAGTCCATGTGATTGGGGTGCCGTAGACTGTATAGACAGTTCCAGTGATGGATTTTCGATTGCTTCTCTGGCAAAGTCCGTGTCACTGAAGACGGATAGGGGTGGCTTTTGGTCTGTTTTGCCGCTTGTCTTATAATGAAGGCTGTAATCTATGGTAACTTTCAATTATCGGAGCAGACATTTTAGGGCATTTCGATGATGGTACTGAGGTTTCGTTATATGTTGGGCTAGCCTGTTGTTAACGTGTGCAAAGTCTGGACGGGTGCTTTCGGTGATATACCTGATTTCACCACTTATTTCTCCGTAACGTGTGGCTTTTGCGGACGTTAGCCGTTTGGTTTGCTGCCGCTGATCTAGGAATTTAAGGTTGTTGTACATTGTTGTCATGGGGTTGAAATTTTCGAAGTTCGTTTGTGCCAGTATGGAATCAACTGCATCGGGCTGTGATATTTGTGAAACGTCTGGCGTTGTTGTGATGGTCCAGTTGAGGAATCGTGCTGGTAGGCCCAGACGCTTCATTTTGTATTTGGTGAGAGCTTGGTTTTAGAGAACGTCTATTCGCCGTTGCGTGGATCACAGCCCAAGGAAGTCGTTTATTCTACTGCTGACGGTAATATAACCGGTTTTTTCAGCTCTGGTGTAAAGACATGGGTCATGTTTAGAGCTGCTATTTCCCAACGATTTGAGGAAAATCTTGAGGCCACGGTTGTAGAATTAAGACGCTGGTGTTGAACCGTAGAGGTTTCTTATAAGGCGGCCATATGTGCTCTGGTGGTTGAGTGTAACGTCAAAAATTCGCATCTGCTTCACGTATACCGGGCGTTGGTGTGTATATTTCTCCTGTTGATATGAAAATTTGAGGTCAAAAAGCTCTGAGGGGAGGTTGTGTGCCGCGTGTAGGGCCAGGAGCAAGCGTTGTGTGGTTCTGTCGGCTGTATAGGTGGTGGTGTGTCTCGGGTCTTAATGTAATCTTGGTTACGTCAGGTCATCGCGGAGATAGCAGCAGGATTTTCGTTGGATGATGTGTCCCTCGGCGGAGCTTTGGAAGTGGTATACCTTCATGAGTGGTATGGCTGTGCCTTTGGGAGATGTGAATGTGTTCGGGAGCCATTGGATGCTGCGGTGATTTTCGAGGTTGTCCAGTGCATTGTCGCGGGCTTTTCCCCAGTGTTTGGCGTCCGGTTAGTTGCGGGCTTGCGCGTGGTTATTTGGTGGCTGCGTGTCGATTTCAATGTCTGTGGCTATAGTGTGGTTGGCCTGACTGTGCGTTCTGAATGCGGTTGTTCTTGTGCTGTTGGGATCTGGTGCCCTTTGGTATGGATGGAAGTCGCTAAATCATATTTTCTGGTACTTTTGGTTTCTGAGGTTGTAGAATACTATTTGAGTGAGAGTCTTGGCGTACATGTATCTAGCTGGTTGGGCTTGTTGTTCTAGTTTCTTCTTCAGTGCGTATATTGGGATTGTTCGTAGTGGCCCAAAGGCGTATATGTGTTTGATTTGTGGCTTCGTGCTGTTTCACTTCTGATATGTTGCGATGTTTATGGTGGTGTGGTGCATGAGATTGTACTTAAATATGGTTTCTCGGGCAGCATCATTCCAAAAGCTGTGTGGAAGCCCTGCTGTTGTGGGTAGTACTCCGACTGACTCCATGATTGTTCTGTTCGGTCTATCTGCTACGCTTTTTTCTTGCGGATAGTGTGGCGTACGGGATTGGTGTGCTAGTCCATGGTTGTATTATATGACCTGAATTTTATGGGAAAGATATTCTTTTGCATTGTCGCTCCTGAAGTGCTGGAGTGTGTGTTTCATGCGATGGTTCATGTGTTAGAGGTTGTCTTCTATATATGCGCGTATTTACTTTCGGTCTTTGATAAAGTGGGCGAGTACAAACTTTCTGGCTGCGGAAACGACGAGGAGCATGTGGTTGTTGCCGTGTGTCGATGACGGGTCCACATATGTCAGAGCCTCCATATACTCTTATGTGATGGGTGTGGTGCTTTTTGTGTGTGTTGTGGGGCTCAGTTTGGCCTGCTGACAGGCGCTGAATGGGAGTTTCACATCTTTGAGGAGGTTCTTGGAAATTGTAGGCATTAATAATCTGCTTGCCGTTATTATGATTTTGTGTGGCTGTGCATGGTTTATTCGAAGGTATCAGTCATGGGTATGGAGTTGAATGTTGGATATTCGGCGGTGGGTTTGGTTTCATAGTTGCTTTAGCTCCTTCGTGGGAATTGGTGCCTTGCACTGTGGTCTCGTTGGTGGGGGTGAGGTGGTTTGTGGTGAGATTGCGGGTTTGTTTCCCCCAATGTTCTGGTGGGGTTCGTGGGGCTTGGTTTTGCTTCCCTCGTGCTGTGGCTTCTTTTTGGTGGCTTGTGGGATGGTGCGCGCCGTATTGGCTGTGGGAGTTGGGTGTTGGCGGGTTCGGAGTTGGTAGAGATGGTTCTCTTTGGGGCTGTTGCGAGAAGAGTTGGTGGGTTGGTTTTGATGCCTACCACATAGCCTGTGTGGGCTGTGAATGGTACTAGACCATATCTCGTGGCTAGGTTGTGTACGGAGAGCAGGGTGTGTCGCAAGTAGTTGTACTCCGCGTGGTTTCTGATTGTTTGAAGCCTGTTCGCCCGGAGCGTGGGCATTCTACCTTACGGGTATCGTGTCTGCTGCTGTGTGGCGGTTTGGGCCAGTAGGGAGTTTGGGACGGGTTGCATGGTGGAGAGGGGGATGTGATATGGGTGGGGTGAGCGCCACTGTCGAGAATGAATGTACCATTGGGTTGGTTGACAGCTTCGGGGTTGGGATCCGGGTGTTGTTGCTGCTGCTTTGGGGTGCGTGAGGGGTGAAGTCGGGTTGCGGGATCATTTAATACTATTGCGCAAGGCCGGATTGGAGGGAGTTGGCCTGCGGTTTTCCTTGGCGGTTCTTGGGTTGTTCTTGATCTTTGCATTGGTCATCTATATGGTTGCAGCGTATGCCTAACGACTTGTGCTAGCTGCCAAAATTGGTTGAACGGGATGCGGCGGGCTTGGTAATTCGGACGGGCCTAGTTGGGGCGTCCGTAGTCTGGGTGTTTCTGATAGTACGGTTGTGGTGCTTCATAGTTTTGCGGCTGTCTCTAATTCTGGGTCTGATCGTAGTCCCCGGTGATCACTTTCCGCTGGTTAATTCTGAGTTGCGCCTCCCAGATTTGGGTGTTCTGATATAGAGATCGTAGAGATTTGAATATACCGGTAAAGTCTCGGATGTTTTTGGGTCTGTTTTCTGGAAAGTGGCATAGAATCGGCGTGAGTGTGGGGGTGGCTTTCACCCCTACGATCTTGAAGTTGATGGTGGTATCTTTGTACTTGATGGTGGGGTAACGGGCTGTGACCATCTTCTTTCGTACCTTCATGTGGGCTGCAAGGTATTTTTCTACTTTGCTCTCGTCAAGGAGGATGCTTTCTGCCTCTCTGTTGAGGACCTGGTGGTCGTCCTTCGTTGATTGGTTGATATGGATGATGATTTTCTCTGTGAGTTCATGGGGTGTTTGGGTTTCCTATGGCACTAAGAGGAGTCCAAGTATAGTACCTGGGAAACTACTGAGAATGGCTGATACTCGTCGGTTCCGTTCATTGTTGAAGGTTATGGGTTCTGATTTTTTTGGTTGGGAGAGCTGGATCTGATGTGAGGTGTATGCCAGCGTCCACTGTGGCTGCGTAAGTTTGGAGGGCTAGGTACCAAGGCGCGTAACTGCTGCTTTGTAATTCTGGTATTTTGTGGGTTTTTTCTATGTCCCTTTTGTGTGTGGGAGATGTATGTGTGGGAGATGCGTGTGTAGAAGGTGTGTGTGGAAGATGTGTGCGTGGGAGATGTGTATGTTGGAGATGTATGTTGCGTGGTGTCGGATGAATGGAGTCGGTCGTTGACTGGGGTGATGGCGTTTATGTATAGACCTTGGAGGAATGTGTCTTGGCAGAGTGGGTGTCCTTTTTTTTAAGGCGAGGCGGGGGCTGGGCGCTGCCCTTGTGGAGGTCGATGGATCGAAGATGACGGTTGTGGTACTGGAGTTTCTTTACGTAGGGCCTATAACATGTGAATGGAATGCGCTGATTCTTTTTACTCTTTTGATCATCGTCATCGCTACTCTTATATACAGCGCTCTCGCTTTGTAATTCTGTTTGAAATTTACAAATACGGGGAAGCCGATTATGGTTGGAGAACTGTTGGGCCATTGCGGTTGTTGCTGGTGGTGCAGCTTCTGCTTTGCTTGGCTTTGTGTGTTTGGGCGTGTTGCATGCTGGGAACCATCGTTGTGCTGCTTGTTGTTTTGTGCTATGCGCTGTGATTGCCGCTGATTAGCGGTAGAGTGGCGGGAAGGCGTTGTTGTTCTTGTCATTCGGACGATCAGTGTTGTGATCGTCACTTCCACAGCGGATCGGTTTTCACCGTAGGTTCGTTTGGGGCCCATAGTCTGTGGAAGCGTTGGGGCATCCCCACCTCCTAGACCACGACCAAAGCCAAAAATAGTAGCCAGTGAGTTTTAAAACGGGGATGACACCACGCACGATGTCGTGTGTACGCTGTCAAAACATAGTACAAACGCCGTCCTAGAACAATTGTTTTGATTGATTTTTAGGGAAGTCGGACTAAACGACAACACTTTTGAGGTGGATTTCTAGGCTTTGGGCACATTTCGCTACTCGTGTGCCCCTGTCATGTACTCTAGCGCCCCGCATGGACCAACCAGTTCTGTACTATAGGTTGGCGCATACCGTTGGGGATGCTTTTAGGGAAGAAGCCGATGGCGCGAAGTATGTATACGGAGGGACAGAGGTTTCTCCCGGGTGATATGTTGCCAGTGGCTGGTCTGCCGTCTGCTGAAAACGTGTGACGACACTGGCAACCGCAAAGCAGTACAAGAAAAATGCAAAATGATTTCTCTTGGTAGATACAGGAAGTCTCATCTTCTGACCTGGGGCTGGGACAGTACCCCAACCCAAGACAATTGTCGAGTTAAAAAGGCCCAATTTTCGAAAACCCATGCTTTTCTATCATAGGTGAGGCATTAGTGCTGCTCAAAGCTGGGTTGCAACCAAACTGGCGCCATTTTCGAATTCAGCACCCCCGTTTCATTTCAAATACGTTGAACGCATCACCATATTCCCCATCAGCACTCACGGGCGCTGTACTGAGATCGCTGCTGAAGACCAGCCCCATTTGAGTTCCCGCGGGTAAACAAGAATAGTTCAACGACGTGTTGCGGCCCCACGAACAAATGGGACCAAATATGCCTCCCTCCGCGCTGCCAAAGAGTATTGTTTGTCGACACAACTATGCAGAAGAAGATCAGCGGCCATATCCAAAGTCTCTAAATACCAATTGAAACGAGCGGTAGCTAATCAACTCGATACAGGAGAACAAAAACGTTCTTTTTCATACTCACTCATCGATCAGGAGGAACGAATACTCGCTGAGTCTGCGCTTTAATACTCTCGCCATGATACTCCGTTATCACGAGAGTGCTTGAAGGACTCGATACAGTTCTAAATAGAGAGCATGTCACCACAGTGAAAGCGGCTCATTCGCTTTCGAAACAAAAGACCCTCTGACCAGTTTATATCCAATCTGATCGAACCGGAACCCGGACTTCCCACTCAAACGCGTTTCAGTCTGGAGAATCTGCGGGCTATCGCCATGTCCCCGGAGAATTTACCCAAGCAATTTGCTCGCCTCGAGCAAGTTTACAAAGAGTAAAATAAATTTCTTGCAGCTCAAGTGTTTAACCTAGACTGGAGTGGCCTTTTAACACGTCGCGCATGTCGAGCTTTCTCAAAAACCCTGTTTGCTTCGACAGGCCGCAGCAACTCGATCGAGCTGAAATGGACAGCAAACGCGAAGCACGTAATCATCTTTACTATCGTATTGGCAGACGGAAAAGCCTATACTTCCCTCGTGATTCTTCTCGGTGTCAGATCGAAGTACCTCACTCGCCCTGATGGTGTGCGTCGAACAATAAACGATGAGGTGTAGGGCCGCCTGTCGCAAGGGAGAGCTCGTGGGCCTAACCTGAAGGGAAAGAATATACAACCAATAGGGTAGTAGCGCACCTGAAACCCGCAGAGGAAAACGGCGAAGCAACTAGTCTAGATAGTGTAGGTGTACGATGGTAGACATTGATGCCCGGTAAACCCTAAATGATAGAATAGAACAAGTGGACAAGATAGTATAGCTTGTCCCCTAATGGTGCCTGACTTTACAATACCCGAGGGGGAAGGAGAAGTGCACCGCAATATATACAAGGTGATCAGAAGCCGATTTCCCGTGCGGCCATGACGCCATTGGCGGCGCCCACGACCTACTGTCATGGGCCGGCAATGTTAAGCAATACTAAATGAAGAATTAGAAATCAGAAAATACCAATCGGGTTAGAGTGCATCCAGGAAGGCGCACAGGTGAGCCCACGTGGCACTAACCGACTAACGTTTCATTGCATCACAGTGTGAGAAAGACACCGTCATGCTTCCTTCCACTAAATCCCAAAACAGTCTACCGTGATCCCGAAAACATTGAAAGCAATATATTCTATCAACGGGTGCAATCATTTGTGGAGGAAACGGTGGCGCTGAGGCGACAGGCACGGCGCGCATTGCACCGTCAAATATCTGAGGTTGATGAAAGATAAAAATACAATTTTCGTAAAGCTCCTAGCTTACACGAGCCATGGAACAAAAGTGATCGATTACTCGGTGTTCGCCCCGTACGAAAACACGTTTCGTCACCTGCTGAACGAGCGGATCCTCCTCCAAAAAGCAGAGAACAGGAACAATATTTATCCTCTGCGCGAGATACTGAACAGGGCCGGTATGTACGCTGCGCGCTACAATAATATCTTCCACGGCCTCCAGGCCTGTGGCCTTTACGACGAAGGACAGAAAGGAGGCAAACGCGAACGTAATCACCGCACTGGATATCACAAACATATATGAACATGGAGATCATGACGTAGTACACACCTCTTTGTCGTACAAATACCGATAAAGTGTGGGGTCCGCTTGGTAGAACGAGCGCGCGAGGGCTCAACCTAAAGGGGAAGAACACACAACCAATACGGGTGTAGGGAACCTGAAACCCGCACGGGCAAACGACGGGGCAGCTAGTCTAGACCGTGTAGGTGTACGGTAGTAGACGTCGACGCGCGGTAAAACCTGGATAGTAATAGAGTAGCAAGTGACCAACATGGTATAGAAAATACCCTAATGGTACCTGACTTTACAATACCCGAGGGGGAAGGAGAGGTACACCACGATATATACAAGGTGCACCAACGCCGATCTCCCATGCGGGCATGACGTCATCGGCTGCACCCATGACCTACTGTCATGGGCTAGCAATGCTACGCTAAACTAAATTAGAAATTAGAAAATAGAAATTAGAAAATAGAGAATACCAATTTGGTACAGTGCAGCTAGCAATGCGCACAAGTAGACTCACCTGGCACCAACCCATTGACGTCTCATTGTACTACACTCTTACCCGCAGATGGTAAAGAAGGTAACGAACCCCGAAACTCTTTGACCGCCGACGGGAAAGTAATGGAGAATAGTACGATCAATACAAGAGCTGGTATTGTCTTTCTATTCGAAAACTTACTTTCGAAATTAAAGAGCTGGAAGATGCAAGGGCTGCCATAGAAGAAATGAAGGTGGTACGAACAGCTGAAGCAAAGTAGCACCAGGCTCAAAGAGAAAAAAAGGCTGTCATCCTTGTGCAGGAGCAAGGGGCTCGTGCCTGAAAGGCAGAGTGGCGCCGCTGGATTTCTAAAGAAAAACATTTCTGTCGAGTGTAGAAACAAAATTTAACGGACACGGTTGCAGCCATAAGGGTTTTCAGCTTAAATAAAGGGGGGCATGCGAGGCTGATAAAGTGCGGCGAAGGTCATTTGGCGCAAAAAGAAGCCGTTTGGAGAATGTAACTAGAAAAGCGGTTGAAAAAGCATATCTGCGCAGGAAAAATGAGAGCTATGTTGTTGGGATGTGCTAATAGCTTTACATGCTGAAAGGTTTTAGTCAGAAAATTTTTGCTTGCATAACAAGTTGTGGCGAGGATACGAGTCAGGTTTGAACACTGGGAGAATTTTAGTAGCAACAAATATTTGGTCAAAATTAAATTATATTTTTATTTTTGTTTCTGGGCTTGGTTGAGATTGAATTTTTAGGCGGGCTATCAGCAGGAGGCGGTCATCTACCTGTACCCTTATGCTGAAAGATGATAGATTCTTCATATTCTGTGGTGTTTTTGTACTTTTTTGGGGCTCATGTTTGCCAAAGTTTGGAAGAATTTGGACACTGAGAAGATTTATCACCCAGGGCGAGTACTGGTATCATAACGGTCCATTGATATTAGTACGATATTGTGCGGACCAACTGATATCAGTAGGATATCAATTTGGCCCAACACAAATTATGGGTATTTTAAAGAATAAATTTTCTTTAAAGAGATGTCACCAGCCGGACCTGTCATACAAAGTTCACATCGCGCTTTCCTCCCACTCTATTGCGTTTCGGTCCTTCTGCGCCTTCCAAGCTGAGTGATAAGCACGTTATGTTGGAAATCACGTGATGAAACCGGGTCACTCGACAGAAAAATTGGTCCCTCGTCTTCGACTCGGGCCCGAATTTTTCTGTCTCGTGCCCCGGATATCATCACTCAACTTTCAACATAACTCCTATTATTTGTTGCTTCTCAGGCAGCTTACGCTCGATCTTTATTTCTGGTCAGGTGTGAATGGGAGAGAGCCTGTCCACATTCGTGCGACCAGCAAACCTGGTTCGCACACAGAAGGTCCCAGAAAGACCAACTGTCCCCAACGCGCAGAAGCATCATCGATGCATTAGATCTGCTGCCTAAAGGCAGTATGTTTGTTTTAAGTGAACGATCTTGATGGCTTGTCTGCAACACTCAATTCTGTTGACACATGAATAAAGAAAGGCCACAAATTAAATGCAGAACACAGTGCTGCGGCTTTGCGACATCTCAATAAAATTCCCAAAGACGAAGATCTTCCTTTTTCCATTGCGCACTTTGTTACGTTAGAATCAGTAAATAACAAAACGTGTGCGTTGACCACTTTCTTTCTGGTAAGAAAGTCAAGCGCAATTACCGCTGTAGCGGATTCAAGACAGTTGGTAGGCTCTTCTCGTTTCCATCTTACTGAACACCCAAATTTCCACGGAGCGTTCAAATAAATTGCTCTTGAACATCCAGAAAGCGGAGTTGGTATGTTGCGTTGCCCGTTATTTTTCACTTGTCATAGATTTGCTTTGTTGCCATAAATGCATTACATATTCTTGCCTTATATGGGCGTATGTAACAGCGCCGCCGAGCATTGAGGCGTCAAAGGAGATGATGATGTTAGAAACTGGAAGGCTTAGATTCACTTTGCAGAGAGGCATCAGTGTCGAAACCGTGCTGATTTCTTTGTGGACCGTTGGGTGTAGTTGCAAAATATCTGGAGAGGTGCTGCAGTTCGGGATACGGAAGACTGAATTCATCATAGAAACAAGTCGTCGGTTGAGCAGAACAAGCCATATTGTGCGCCCCAGGAATGTTTTCCACCTGCAGTGCTCAATGCATGTCGAACGCAGAAGTTCATTTGCATCGATGCGCAGCTGCCGTATCTTCGGCTGTTCAGGGCGCACAGTACCATCAGTGAGGTCCCATGTGCACCCAATAAAGGGTATGCGATCCTTCACGACGTGATCCAGTGGGTACGACTTAGCGGTTTTTATCGGAAGCTTGGCCGCGCTAAACCTCTGCCTTATTATGAGGTGCAGTAACTTCACCGCCTTGTCCGACCACCCAGCCGGTACGACAGACATGTCTTCAATAAAGTCCAATAGTACTGCGCGGTGTGGCGCCAACATGCAGGGATCGCTATGAGTTGTCATTGCATGGAGTAAGGGGCCCGGTAGAAGCAAGATCCTCGACTGCTTGAAGACGTGGAATAATTCTTGCAACAAGGATGCTGCGAACGAGTGAGCTATAAATACGGACCACTTGAATCCCATAGGCACCGTTCCCTGACATGGTCTCACGAGAGGAGAGCTGTTAGCATTGCCGAGTCGGAGGCGGCGCCTTAGAGTTAACCGCAAATTGGGAGGGAGTTTGTCCAGGGAGATCTTTTGCATGGGAAGGAGGCGCGCAAGACTTTCCGGGAGTCTTATGTTGTGAAACATGTTCGACACGTCCAAGTAAAAGCCGGTGAGTTCGTGGCTGCCTGCGTGGATGCGGGAAAAAATACTGAGATCCGGGAGCGGGGTATATGGCGCGTCAGGTAGCAGTTCATTTTGCGTGCGAGGCCACGAGATCAGGCAGTCTTCGTGTGGTGACTTTGTCAACGCAAAGAGTGTCATTTCCAGTTTGTCCGCAAGAGAGGAATACTCTTCATGTTTCTGTTCCACCTGAGACCAAAAAATCATCCCAGATTCATCTGCTCTCTCCAGCAACCTCCCGTACTGCGCCTTTGTAGCATGCAGCATTGGCTTGGGGAGCGGGAGGTGTGTTGATGAGCAGGTTGAGAGTAGGCTATCATGCAGCGAATGGGTGAAGCTTTTTGCTCCATGACTAAAAAACTTGTCTGCAACCTCCCGGTCAAGCCGAGACAACCAGATGTTCGCGAGGTGTGGCGATGGAGGGTTTCGGGGTGGTGGGAGAGAGAGGCAATGTGGAAAAATTCGCTTAAAGATGCAGCGTCGAAATGCGGCGCTTGGGTTGCTGAAGCAGTGCTGGAGCTCTTGGTGCAAGTGAAGGGAGGTTTTTGGTAGGATCGGGAAGATAAGATCGGGGAGGGATGCAGGGGTATCCGAGTTCTTGATGCTAGTAAAGGACTGCAGCTGTTGCAGGATGCATGCTTGCGGTCTTCTTTGTGAAACGTTTGGCGCATGTCCTTGCGGTTTGAGCGAATCGATGTTGTGAGGCCCGTGATAAAGGATAGAAAGTGTGTCGAAGATGGCATTAGCTTGGTTGTTCATTTCGGAGGTGTCGGGAAGATGGGGAATGGGGAAGGTTCGATGCCTTTGAATAGGGCTGGAATCAGTTACTTGCGCGGCTGGCACTGGTTGCCTGGAGCTAGGTCGCGCGGCTTTGTAGTCCTGCCACCTCTGTTTTTGCTGCGGGCGTCGTATATTGCCTTGATGGCTGTGCAGCGCTTTTTCTTCTGGGTAAGGCTTCGAAGGATTTCGTCCAACAGGTTCATTGAGCGGACTGTGCGTTGCGGAACGTTCTCTAGGAGGGGCGTTGTCTCCTCCCATGCTTCTCTCTGGTCCGCGTAGTCGCCGCAAGATACCGATTCTTCCACGTGAAGAATTCCAAGAAGACGGCGGAATGTTACTTCCATCGAGGGGAGCCTTTCTATTGCATCTTTGGGTGTCGGAAAGGTAAGCATGTTGAGGTGAAGTATGCGTCCAAGAGTTGCTGCTTCCATCTCGGCAGCTAGGGGCTGCCCGTTTGGAGATCTTTTCCAGTGCTGGAATTTGCTGGAGAGGAAGGTCGGTATGTCTGCTCCTCCGGCGGTGAGCATGTTCAGAACCGAGGGACCCAACAACTTGTCGACGAAAAGGCTCGCCCAGGACACCCCCTTTCCCAGATAGTGGTGCAAGGTTGAGTTTTCCGCTTCCTCGAGACCAATGGTGTAGTTCTGGGGGTTCACGAGCGTCTTTCTTTCCTTCCGAGTGGTTTCTTCGCCTTCTTCATCTGATTTATGTGAGTCATTTCGGTCCTGATGAGGGGCCGTTTGTGTAGCAATGAGTGCGGCAATGGAGACCGGTGGAGCTTGCGCCAGTCAGATTTGGGGCAAGTTGGCCGTTGCTTCGGGTGGGAGATGGTCGGGGACTGGTGCAACGGCCTGTTGTTCAATGGAGTTGTTGAGCCGATACGCGTCGAATTGCCAACTGATGGCGATAGACGCAGCTTCTGACGGGTTTTTCGCTGGAATATTTCTAGGCCAGAGACTGGGATCGGCTGATCGAGCGTCGGTCATGAGCTGTAGAAGATTCTGCGGCTGCTCTTGAGACGCTTTAAGTGTATCAGAGGCGGACATGTGCATGGGCGTTTTCAGGCTTGTCGCTGCGTTTGATACAGTCACGGGATGCTTCGCGGCGATCTCTAGTTCACGGATACGAAAAACCTCTGCAAACAGCTCCTGCTGAGTGGCGGATGGGGTCAGGTTTTTGCGGATGGGTGCGGGGACACTTTGTGACAGGGCCAGAAGTTGCTCATTCGTGAGAGAATGCATGTAGAACAAATGGTCCTTGGATGCAAGGGAACCATACGATGGTACCTGCGGGCTGCCGGCGCTTGGAGTAGAGGACATTTTGTTGTATGGGATAGTGCGTTTGAGAATGTTGTGGAGGAATTGACTCTGTATGAGAGGAGAGCCCTGATCGCAATGTTGCGGCTGTTCTAAGCTAGGATGAGAGCATGGAAAAGGGGGGGTGAGGGGTATTTACGTGCGAGCGTCTTCGATCTCGGAGGCGCTTGATGCGGTAAACGGGGGTGTGGAAGCGGCTGTACTAATGGCACTTGTGTTGTCTCTGGATTGAGCCGTTATGGGCCCTGGACAATGTAGCACTGTTAGGTAAAATTGGAAAAATGTTGTTCATGCGCTGATGGTGGTTGAGCTTCCCTGCACTTTGATTGCGTTGAGGGAGGACTGCTGATCGGCTTCGATTTGAACTTGGGCGCTTGGTTGAACGTTCATATTTAGAAGCCACGATCTGCCGTTATCCAGGTAGTACCGGAGAGAGTTAAGGGATTTCCACCTTCCATTAACGGCTATTTGCTGAACCGGAGTGCACTAACGTAATCTTCGAGAGCTTTTCCGATACGAGCGGAATGTGTTGTGAGTTTGCACTTTGAGAGTTTGTACTGTTTGGCGATTGCCTTGATTTTCTTCAGGTAAGGTTGGTACTTTATGTCGCCGGCAATAGTACTTTCGCTTGGTCTTGATTTCTTGAGCGCTCTGAGAAATGAAACCACATCTGGGCTTTTGAGTGCGACGAACTGGAGTTTCCCGGTCTTTTGGGAAGTTTTTGCATCCGCAATGTTGATCTCGGCTACTGATGGGCCAAACGAGGATAAGTGAAGGTCTCCTGGGAAAGCGATATCAGCCCACTTTAACTTTAGAGCCTCTGAAACTCTAAGGCACGCACCAAAGCTGACGAGAAGTACAGCGGCTGCGCGGACTTGGCCCTGTTTGCAGAGCTTCCATGCGAAAACGTGAATCATCTGTTGAGTGAATGGCGAAGACGAAGCAGAGGGTTTAAGATGTTTCCAGCCCTGCAGACAGTGACGTGACATTCCCAGCTCTTTACGAAGTCTGGGGTGCATGATGAGAAGCATACATACAAGGTTACACATCTCTTGTCCTTAGCCTGGTCTGCTATCGACAAAGGAAAGCTCTTGTATGTAGATAGAGAGAGTGATCGAATGTGATGAAATCTGGTGAGTTTGCGCTGTTGGAGCATCTGAACGCTTCGAGCGCAGAGACATACCTAGCTTGCGTGCTTTCGTTGATTGATGCCGCTTGTAGTGGGTTCTCTTCAAAGAAACGTTCGCCTAGGGCGAGGAAATGAAGGCCACTAGTTAGGTTTCCTTCGGAGGGGGCTGTGCTTAGTTGTTTCAGAGAGTTGTAGCACCGCACGGCGGCGTCAAGTATACGTAGAGATGACGGGTGTGCATACTGGTGATTTTGGGTAATTGAGCAGCTAATGTGTTGTTCAATATCATCAAATGTGGCCGTAGGGGGTGGAGGTACTTTGGTCCCTGGGAGCGAGGGTGTAACGACAGGGGGAAGACTTTGGGATGAATATGCAATGGTGCCATATTTTTCACGGATGAGGATGGCAGATGGTGACCATGGAGTTATAGACACAGATGTATCACGGTTCATTGCAGAAGAAATATGTCAGTGACAGCGCGATTATTCTGTTGGGGTTGGCGTCGCAGTATGGCGAATGTTCGATTCCAATGTTGAGCTCTTGGTATCACTCTGGCCTGAAAGTTAATGCGGTTGCCATGTACAGTTTTGACAGCGTTCGGATCGCTTTGAGTGGGAACATCGTCTGAGGGGCGTTCTTTTTTCGTGTTTATTACATGAATAAGGCCACAGAAGACAATAGTTTCATGATGGCAATTATTCACATTTGCATTGTCGGGGCGGCTATTTTGGTGGCAGTACGCAGGAGTTCACGTTTGATGGCGGCGCGATGGATTTTGCCGAGATCTTAGAGTGCTCCAACGAAGTTTGAGGGGCACTGTGGAAGGAAAGGGGTATTTGCGCAAGAAAGGTTCGAGGCGAGAGTGACTTCTGTTCTCTTTGGGTGCGGTTCCCGGCGCAGGCGACGGAGGCGCAAGAGGGGAAAGCCGAATATGGGCAGTCAGCACACTGCGAGGGGAAATATTGTAAAGGAAAGACGTAGGGCAAGCGAGTTTTGTGAGGGGAGGACGCGGCAAGTGTGTGTGCAGCGGGCAAACCGCGCGTGTCACCGAGTGGAATGGAAACGGCTACGGGCCGAAAGGACGCCGCTGCCTAGTACGTTCAACGGAAACACAGAATGCAGCACTCGGGAAAACCGGAGAGCGAACCAGGTTTACAAGAAAACCGGAGCGCAAACCAGGTTTGTCCCAGAGAAAAGAGGGAGGCGCGGTTGCCGACGGCGAACGACGGCAAGGAAGGCGCACCACGCAGCCGCCGAGTATATGCCCGCTGCGCGGAACCGTCGTCACCAGATTAGCTCCCGCGCTCTTTCCAACTTCCAAATAAATTAGCTTCTGGGTGCCTTGAAATACCACATATTAATCTTAATTTTTGCTTTACTGTCCCAGGTACGGGGGTGTGAGAGCACCCGTATCAGTCAAGCCATATTTCGAAGCTAAAATGCCAAAAAGCCAAATCCAGATTTGGCTTTTGGCAAGGCACCCCTATCAGCCAAAAGCGAAACAATGAGAGTACGAGCATCCCCGTAGATACAGCAATATGCTGTATCTACTCTCTTGCACAACTCTGGCTATGATGACCGATACGTCTTCCGACGAAGAGGTAAACATTTTTAGTGACGATGAGCACTGTGCAGTCCGTAGCGCAACAGCAGTGGCCGAAAAACTACAGCAGTCACTGAGAACTTCATCACAACATGGAAGAGTGCCATCTCTGCGTTTGAAGTTGGCGCCAAAATTGTGGACAGCTGTGACACGGTTCCGGTCCGCTCCAGCGGCCCCCCTCCTGAGCCGTCACTAACTGCGCTGCGATAGGACGCCACGAGCGTCCTATCACTTTCACCTCCCGGCGCACCTCGCGGTTGGAGGCGCGTCCGGGAGGGGGCCTACAATAAACAAGAGCTCGCTGTCCTGGGGAACCCCGAGAAGGAGCCAGAGAGAAGGAAGGAACCTCAGAGAGTTTTCCTGGCAGCCTGTGCCCGCCTTCGGCCCTACTTCTTGCCCCGTGCGCGACAACTCGTCCCGTAAGCATGGACACCGCTTCCCCAGTTATGGGCCCAGGTTTACGTTCTAAACCGCCTGCGCCAACAGACCCGCCGAGGTTCAAACCGGAAGGCGATCTGCAGGAGTACAGACGTGATGTTTCACGATGGGTTGAGACAATCCAAGCCGCCACCGAAAAAGGTACCGATAGGCTGAACAAAACCGTCTACGCCCCACTTGATCGTCACTTCTACGATCGCGGTCTCCCTCGCGAGCAAAATTCTATCGTTGACGAAGCGGTTGCTAAACAACAACTTGACTTGAAACAGGAAAACTAAATCGAAGCTGTCAAGGATATTGTCAAACTCATCGCCGTTGATCCTCCAATTGCCATCGCCACCCGCTTAATATCTTCCTTTACGGATGTGACGCAATGCCGACGTCGTCGAAGTGAGGACCTCAATGCATTCGTCTCCCGCTTCCGAGGTTTGGCCGCCGATCACCTTATGCACGTGGGATTATCGACTTCTTCGCAGGTTAGTGAGGTCTTGGCAATAACTCTTCTCAGCAATGCTATGCTCAGCGAGGAGACGCTTACCAACGCCAAGCTCCAACTGGTTGCGCTTGCCGAAGCCCGCCAGAGAGACCAACCGGAACCGGAAATCTCAATCTCGCGAAGCTCCCATGCTCCTGTTTTCGAATTCTTTGAGAAGTTCTCGGACCTCTTCAACTCCGACGAAGCCCTACCGCTGTCCTCCGACAACGCTAATACCGTTCGTCGCAAGGCTACTGACATAGTCAGCGGAGCACAGGGACTTCTCGAAGGATACACAGAAGTCATTGAGTATCTGAATGATCGCTCTCACGAAGAGAACCAAATCCGTGACATGTTCTCCACCGGCCCTCGTTGCAAGTTGAACCTCGACGACGCAGTTAAGGTTATTCGCAATCTGACTTTCACGCCCAAGGCGGCTGAGAAAGCGTACACGAAGGCGGACATCGAGAACATGGTCGGGCAGCGCGTTCAACAAGCGCTGGCCGCTTTCCAGAAGCAAAGCGGTACGAGGCAGGGTACCGATACTTCCCAGCAGATCAGGAACAAGCAGCGGGGTACCAGCTCTAGACCTCGTCAGTCAAACAAACGCAAGAGCGAACGAGAGTCGGGGGTACTGCTTCGACTGTGGTTCCAAGACGCACCTTCGAGGAAGTTATGAATGCCAGAGTCCTTCCTATGAGACCAAGCGTATCCGCGCACAAAAAAAGAAAAGAGCTAAGTCGGAAACGGGCGATAGATCAGATAAGGGTTTTCACAAAGGCTCCAACCCCTCCCAACACATTCATCTCTAACTGCAGGGGAAGGAGCCTATTCCGACCTCTTTCCCGCCTTCGCGGACCCAAACCCAATCGTCGACCCGGGCTGTCCAAATAGCGTCGGATCTCTGTGCGCCATTGCACAGCTCTGCGTGTCATTGGAAGTAGACGTAGCCCTCGATGAGTTGGATTGCGAACCTTTCCTTCACGGCTTTGGTGAAGAGTGCGTTGATGCCATGCCAACCTTCGCCATGTGGAAACTTAAAGGTAATGACGAGAATGGAACTCTTTTCTCGCTACCCTTCTTCTTAGTGGATGGCAAGGGGCCAATTCTGTTGGGCAACGACGTACTTTCACGTTCTGATCTCCTGAACCAGGATAACAAAGTCTTAATTCCTCACGGAGTTGTCGGGGACTTTGCTTCAGTCCTGCTCCGAACCTATCACACTGGTTCCGAACTCACGAAGCGAACCAGACTCCTCCTTGTGCCCTCGTCCACCTCTTCTGTCAAATCCTTCTTCGCGAAGGACCTTGCCCTAAAGGGAACAACGATAGAGAATGAAGAGCGCTTCGCTAAGCGCTTTCATCTGTACACTCACCTACGCCCGAAGGACATGAAGAGGATTTGCGAACGGGCGGGAGTCCTCACAAGGACACTCGAAGCCTTGCTACAATCCACGTTTGATTCATGTACGACATGTGCGAGCACTGGGCGCTCGTTAGCGTCCAGGAAGGTCTCCTTCTCCCGTATCTTGAAAGAATTCAATGAGCACGTCCAAGTGGACTTCATGTTTGTAGCCGAACTCGGCAACCTCCCAATCCTCTACATGAAGAATGCAGCCTCAGGGTTCTCTGTCGCATGGCTATGCCTGTCAAGGAAACTGAAAAAGACTGCGGAAAGCTTCGTGATCCATTGGATCTCAGCTCATGGCGCCCCCACCGAACTCTCGGGCGACCCAGAATTCGACTGCGAAGAGTTCAGGGCAATGTGTGCCTCGCACGGCATTACATTTTGTCCTAGGCCAGCCCGTCGGCACAAAAAGCTAGGAATCGTCGAATCCTCTAACGAGGCCATCAGATTTATGATCCAACGCCTCGTTTAAGACAGACAATTTACGGCTCCTAGATGGCAACAGTGCCCCTCTGACCAAGACTTGGTCTCTAGAGCCGCATTCCTCAAGAACATCTTGCTAGGTTCGAGGTTCGTATCAAGTTTCGAGCTGGCTCGAGGGTATAGGTCGGCACTCCAGGGCCTGCCAAAGGCCAGGCTCACGAAGGATCTCGCCGATACCTACCACGAAAAGGCAGCTCGTCAAGCACTGCAAACGGTTTTACGCACGAAAAACATAAAGCACTTTGACAAAACACTACTTGTTCCCAAGACACCTGTCTATTACTTTGTGAAAAACGCAAGGAGGGGACAGTGGTATCCAGGGTTTGTCATGGAGGTCTATGAACACTTCGTAATCGTCTCGGCGAGAGAAGACCTCCGCGGCTTCTCGTACACTGTTGCGTACGAAGACCTTCGCCTACGCCCCAAGTCTAAGCTGATCGAAAAATTCGAGCGCATAGAACTCGGGTACACCGAATTTCCTCAACCTTCGCCCGACCCTGAAGTGGTCCCACAGCAGGAACAGCCGGAACTCTCAACAAACCCGCTCGTTCAAATAACAGAGGGGCCACCAATTCTTGAGGATGATCAAGAGATGCACACTGCCTTTGCAGAGAGGGATAATTACGCCCTTAGCTCCGCCTATCTAGCTGGGGCAACCGCCATTCGTCCTTTCGACATACCGTCGAAGAACATTGGCGAACTGGCTTCATCCTCAACTGCTCTTACTCCAAAAGCATCCCTAACCTCCACCAAGCAAACCATCTTGAAGCAGCTTCATGAGAAGTTTGGCAATGACCCACTCACGGAACACAAGCTCCAAGGCGCGCCGAGGTGGCTACTTGATGAATCTATTGCCAGGAAGAAGCGAAACTACAAGGAGAAGGGAGCGTATCGTGCGGTATCCATTCGGTCCATCCCTAGGGATGCCAACCTCATCTCCTCTCACCACTTCTTCGTCGTAAAACACGACGGTGAATGGAAGACGATGAAGCTAAAGTGCCGCCTAGTCCCCCATGGGAATAGGGATCACGAGAAGGACGACCTTCGCTCCGATTCCTCGACGGCGCAGTTTCCCGCAATCCGCACGCTCCTCTCCCTATCCTCCTGGTTCCACTTCCCTATTGCCTCCCTGGACGTATAGTCGGCTTACCTCCAGGCCGGAGAGTTGAAGCGAGACATATACATGCGGCCCCCACGTGGGTGGAGCACTTACACCGACGAAGTCTGGAAGCTACTCGCTCCAGCATATAGACTTGTAGAGTCCGGACGGCTATGGAAACTCTGCGTGGAGGAATGGCTTCTCGACATAGGCTTTGTCGACGTCCCTGGAATCCCACAACTCTTCCTGATGTGGGAAGGCGACGAACTCGTGTTGGCACTAGCCAAAGTCGTCGACGACATGATATTTGCCGGAAAACCCGAACGCATGGAGCGTTTTCGGCAGCAAACCTCTTCCAGGTTCGATGTGGGCCGATTTAACAAAGGACAGGACATCGTCTTCAACCGCTTATTTGTCAAACAACATTCAGATTACAGCGTCTCCTTGAGTATGGAGGAGTTTCTCTCGACCGTCAAGCCGATTGAGCTCAGTCATGAGCGCAAAAAGGAGCACGACAGTCAGTGCACACTAGAAGAGCTACGTCGGTTCCAAGCACTGACTGGGAAGCTAAACTTCCTAGGTCACGGTATTCTCCCACAAGCCTCCTTAGTGGCGAGCAAGCTGCAACAGAACGTCTCTCACCTCAAGGTCTCTCATATAAGACAACTCAACCAAGCTCTGCTCCACTTGAAGTCGCTGTCGCCAACTCTCTTCTACAGAGCCCCTGTTGAGCCCGTGTCTGCCCGCCACTTCAAAGCGGGAGTGATGGCATTCAGCGATGCCGCATCAGGCAACACTTCCTACGGACAGACAGGGTTTCTGTGCAGATTTTCATTCGCCTCACGAGATCGCCATGTGTTCTATGTACTCGACTGGCACAGCTCCAAGCAGAACCAAGTTTCATTCTCCTTTGCTGGAGCGGAAATCCTTGCCGCAGCCCACACGGCAGACCGAGCCACCCATCTGGCTGAAACGGTGCCGTACCTTATACATCCTCAGGGCCAGGGTCCGAGACCAAACCTCCAGATGTTAGTAGACTCGTTTGGGCTTTACAGCACAATATCTACACTACACGAACAGAAGGACTTTCGTCTCCGACCCACAGTAGCGCGTCTCCGTGACTCCTTTGAAGCCCGCGAGATCAACTCTCTAGAGTGGATACCGGGACACAGGAACCCGGCTGACGCCCTTACGAAAATCAACCCTCACATGTTTAAGGGCTTGAATACTATAATGGTCGAGGGGCAGCTACCCAAAGAGTTACTAGATTCAATCACACAGTCCTAAGCAAGGCATTACTTGTTGTTTATCTTACTACTCTTCCTTTACTTGCCCTTACTTGCCCTTACTTGCCCTTGCCTTGCGCCTGGCACGCTTCGCGACCCCGCTCTTGATCTTATTCTTCTAACTCCCTTCACGACGCTGCACAGTGCGCACGTGTCGGATCTCCAGAATACGATTGAACAAAGCAGGATCCCCAGCGCAGCACCTGATAACGAACTCACACAGCTTCAAAGGGTAACGCTCAACGGAATCAAGCACTTCTCCCTCCTCACAGTCAATGCAGATCACATGATCTACGTTCCTGGCTCTCAAGCGGACAAGGTAGACGCCTTCCTCTTGCATGAGGAGATACTTGATGTACCCCCCATACTTGTGATAATCGAAGTGCACTCGCCCCAACTCCACCTTTTCAGCATGGACCATAGCCCATCCAGCTGCATCTGCAAACGACAGCATGCTAGGCATCACTTCTGAATACATCTTCTCCCTCGCATAGTCCTCTCCAACAACACGGGCGATTGCATTCGCGACCGAGTTTTGCAGGCGCAGGTTTGCCATCCTAGCAACCAGCATGCGAGCGCCATGAAGCTCAAACCGCTTGGTCTTTTCAGTTACACCACGGTTGCCCGGACTTGGAACGCGAACGGGCACGCCCGGGTGACTCATGAAATGAGCATCCAGAGCGTCAAGGACCCTGTCGTCATCATTGGCCACGATCTTCATGGATCTGGTGACACGGTCCAATTACTTTCGGTATGGGACTCCGGCCTTCCACACTACGAGATGAGTGAGGGCATTGGTCAACGCCGGCCCGCCGAGAGAACCAAACTCGATACGGCCCCAGCCCCAAAACGCCTCATCGTTGTTGTGCGCGTAATAACGCCCGCCTTCAAGACGACGGACGCCAACCTCGGCCGGCATGGTCTGGTCCTCCGCCACGTACATGACTGCGTCGATGGTCCACTCTTCGGAAGAGACCTCGCCAGAGCTTTAAAGACCATAACTCTCGGCGGTCGCATGATCTAGAGGCACCTTGGGCCGTGCTTGGCACCACTCTCTGCCATGCCGCTCAGCGATGCGGTCGATGTCAATGGCGTATCCGGCGATGTGGTCACCGTCGCAGTGCTCGAACGTGAAACACTCCAAGCCGCACTCATCCACACGCATTATCGTGGCGATGTTATTCTTGGTTCACTTCTCTATATCCTCAAAGAATATCGCAGACTTATTTGCATGCCACTTGAAAGGAAAGAAGGCGTTTAGCTTGTGGCCGTGAAGAGCTTGACGTATGCGAGACTTAACGATAACGGAATTAGTAACTTCGCCACTTTTTTTCGCACGAATGCTATGCTTAGTTGTGAGCCTCTTCATTGCGTAGCCGTCGGAGAATTTCTTAGCTAAAATCACTACAATTTGTGAGCTCAGGCTGTCGAAAATAACCCTGACAGTCGTAAATTTTATGATCAGCATTCTGTAACGCGAGAAAAAGAATATTAGAAGTGATGTAGTTGTGGGGTTACTTACCTCCCAGTAGTTGACGATTTGGAAGCTACAACCAGTCGACAGACTTTGCGAGCCCGTTAGCGATGCAAAACTTTTTGGCGCTGCGAAGGTAGCCACAATAAACCTACACATCAAAGAGCCGTCCTCCACGACGATCAACGTGAGAATGAAGGTCAAAGAAGGTCGGCGGGTGGAGCGCGAGCGACAAGCAATCTATCAACTGCATCCCAAGCGCAGGCGTATAACTACACGTGTGTTTTTTTTCAAATTTATTTCCGTTTGCTGGAGGTTGAACAGAAACACCGGGGGTGTACACAGCTGTGACACGGTTTTGGTCCGCTCCAGCGGTCCCCGTTTTAACCGTCATTAACTACGCTGCGATAGGACGCCACGAGCGTCCTATCCTTTTCACCTCCCGGCGCACCTTGCGGTTGGAGGCGCGTCCGGGAGGGGGCCTACAATAAACAGGGGCTCGCTGTCCTGGCGAACCCCGAGAAGGCGCCAGAGAGAAGGAAGGAACCTCAGAGAGTTTTCCTGGCAGCCTGTGCCCGCCTTCGGCCCTACTTCTTGGCCCGTGCGCAACAACTCGTCCCGTAAGCATGGACACCGCTTCCCCAAAAATGACTACAGCGCGCGCGACGTGGCCAGTTTTGATTCGTTCTTCTGTTTGGCTTTCAAGCTAAACTGAAAGCCAAATCTCATCCCTTTTGGCATTTCAAATAGCTTGAAAGCCAAATTTTTTGGCTTTAGCTCGTCTAATAGGGTTTCAAAAAGCCAGGCCAAAGCCATAAATTTAGCTTTTTAGCTATTTGGCAAGGCTGATAGGGATGCTCTAATGATACACGAACTCGAAAAGGGGTATCGTTAGTATGAGATTGCATCGAACGACACTCTCCGTACCTCTGCGGTGGGCTCCGTTCTTAGGCAGGAACGGAGATAGATTCTGATCGTCTAGCAGTTCATTCATCGCGCCCACACAATGGCAACCTCGTCAGTTCTCTACGCGGCCGCGAAGGAGATCGGAGCTACGTGTGATGCGGAGAATCGTGCCTTTCTGAAATGCAAGAGTATCGATGAAGATCCAGCGGCGTGCCTGGACAAAGGCGAAGCCGTACAAACATGCGCACTGAGCGTTCTCAAGTCCGCCATGGCTACATGCGAAAGTACTTTTCAAAGCTACGCTACGTGTTTGGACAATCAGATTTCGCAGGAGTACATGTTTGAGCGATGTCGGAAACAAGAGCATGCGTTTACTGAGTGCAGAAACAGAGCCAAGAGTCCTGAATCGGTCGTTGCCGCAGCTCCTTCCGAAAGCGGAAAGCACAAGGATGCTGATCGCCGGGCAGCCTGAGAAGCGAATTTCGAGGAAGTTGGTCTACGATTGTGGCACCGCTCGTATGCAACTTCTGTGGGATTGTTGGGAGATACACCTGCAATGCCTTTCTACGTCTTCTAAGTTTCAACAGTTCTAATGGCCTGCATTTTATATGTGGTTACATCTAGGCACCGACGTAGGTTGGGAGTGACTTAAGACGTTTAAACGACAACAAAGAAGTATACGAAGTGTGTCAGCTTCCTGAAACGGAGCAATAGCCTGTCGATGACCAACATCCGGTTCCTCTGGAATTTCTCCACAGTCGTAATCTTATACATGTTAAACACTGATCACAAACCGTACCAAACAGGTCCGCGTTCACTACTCTTCGTTCCTTCCTTGCCCTCGCTATGTCCAGAAAACAGGGTTGTATACCATGCAGACAAGCAAGATACGTCGAGTTGTTACGCCTATGCGCACTCCCAACAAATCTGATGAGACTCCCGCAAGATTCAAATCCAAAATGAGTCCCATTACATCACCATTCAGCTCAACTTATTTTCTTGTCTAGAATCGGAACACGGGAAAACCAAGTGGTTCTAACACTGTTGCCCATCTAGTTACATGTAGAAATTTTGTAAGGCTTGCGTTTCAGCTCCCGCCACCAACACTTCGCAAATTGCTAACTTGACTCATGTGAAAAGTTACCTTTGAAGAAATCCGAAATGACCAGGGATCGTGGCAGTTGCACAAAAAGAAAATACGCCCTTGTACCAACCATATGTGCAGTAAGACTTCAACCCGACATGACATATTCGAAACTTGCACCATGGGATCCTCAAAGCTTATTCCAACGCCCGATCGGAGCAAATCTCGCATACCTGTGATAAGGGTTACCTTTGGAAACATAAAAGCTTTTCTTCAGGTAGAGGCCGTAACTGCGATTCACATCAATAGTTCCCCGTCAGACGTTCCCAACTCTGTAGTGTAGCAAACTGTTCAGGGTAGGAAACGTCCCCGCTCCCAGTGTCCTGCAATAAGCTACCCAGAACCTGAGTCACACGCCCTTGTCATGATACAGTCACAATTATGCAGTTTTCTTCGACATGATCATGGTCTCTCCAGTATTTGTTAACATAGTTTCAGCGTCAAGAACTATGCTTGACATACAGTCTGAAGGTTGCGGCATTTGGATACAATCACAGTTAAAAATCCTAGTTATAGACCCAGGAAGGAGAGAGACGAGATCCGAGTGAGATTTGCAGAGATATGTATGGCTTCTGCGCTACGAAAACCTTCGCAGTTCATTATACCCTCACAATGAACCTTCAGGTTAACTTCACACGAAGCTTGCACGGGGATGGATCTTTCGAATACTTTCGCCTACCCGAGACAAAACATTGCCCTTGAACCCTTCCATTCTCAATTCGTCCAACAACCCTTTGCAGAACTTTGACGTGAGGGTTCTTTCACCCGCACCGTCGCCATCACTCTGTGCGATGGCATTCACAAAAGCTTTTAGCCTTTCCTCAACACTCCCTGTTCCCCTCTCGCCCGCGTTAGCCAGCCACAATAGTGCCCTCAACGCCCCTACGCGCTTTTCTGCGTTCTTCATGTTCCGTTCCAAGTACTCTTCTGCGTATTGGACGGTCGTCTTCCCACAGAGAAGATTTCCTTCTGCTTCATATACAGAGCGTACTACGTCCGAGAATGATTCCCAAACATTGTCCTTCTCGAGCTCAACACTTAGTTGCAAACACATCATCAAAGTTTGAGGATTCTCAATGTCTAATCTTTGAGCGGTGCGAACAGCACGTAATGCTTGCAAATATTTCTTCGTCCGCAAAGAGAGTTCAAGTGACAGCTTGTGCGTTTGTAGACACTCTGGCAAATGCTTCTGACATTCTCGCATTACTTTCGAAGCTTCCTCAAGAAAAGCATCTCCCTTCAGATCCTTCTCGAAGAGATTCTTAACGTACTCAATCCCTTGAGCATCAATATCCATCCATCCTGCAGAACCCTTCTGTTTCCCCTCACTGGTGCCCTGGCTAGTCGATGGATCGTTTGCACTGGGGTGAGCTGCGTCTGGACCATTTGCCTGAGATTTGCCAGATGTCTTTCCACCACCATGGGTTCTTCCCTTCCCAGAGACTTTCCCTGAACCCTTACCAGAGCCTTTTCCAGAGCCTTTCCCGGATCCTCTTCCTGCCCCAGACCCATGGTGTGACTTCTTAGCTAGCTGCTTCTTCCGCTTTGACACCGCCTTCTTGCGTTCTGCATCAGTCATATCCGCAAAGCCCACAATGTCAGCATTCTCGCCAACGTAAGCAAGACGTTCTCGCTCGGGCATATCATAAAACTTAAGAAGGCAGCGCACGAGTCCTGCGGCACTTCGGGCGTAATAAGGATGGGAACGGATTGTATCTTCAAATCGGAGAAGAGTGACATACGCGCGCAAAGTGACTTTTCGCAGACAATAAGAGTGGAAGTCGAACTGGTCCTCAATCATGTCGGCAAAATGGCGATCGACCGCAGTGAACTTCTTGAGAGCCCGAGGCAACTGGCCTTGTCTCAAGTGAGATTCGGCCGCTGCCAGTTCAAACCACATGCACTGCATGTCATATAGTGCTTGCGGTCCGCCCGAATCGCCATCACGCGTGAAGAGCCCGACCCAAGCCTCGGCCTCCGAGATACGGTCCGCTCGCAACCCGTACTTGGCGCATTTTGTATTAAGATAGCGGTCAGCCAAATCCATGTTTCTCGCTTCGTTCGCAACATCAACTGCGCCGGTTAGATCGCCGCAATGTTTGAGAATTCGGGCTTTGACGAGGTAGCACTCTATCGCGGTCGGTGTATGATCGATGGCTTTCTGTACCGTTTCAAGCGCTAGTTCGCGTTGACCCAATTGATCATAGTGCTGAGCCAAGAAATGCAAAACCCACAGTAATGTACATGGCGGTTCGGCTTCCAAATGGTTCTCGTTCGTAGGATGTGATGAACTTGATTGTTCAGGAGACGGTGACATTAGTGGAGGAAGGGGAGCACTCTCTTTGTGTTCTAAGCACTTGCGGTACGAAGAAAAGAGTTGTCCAAACATGTCCGCCTTTGATGGATCGTCATACAAAGGCTTGACGTCAGAGAACAAGGAGGGTATTCCTTTCCGCAGAAATGGACGAACGTACGCATCTATTCTTGGAAGGAACTGGGGATGTTGTCCGCTTGGAAGCATGTCAAGCGCAATACGAGAAGGGGAGCGGCTGAAGGGATACGTGCTGGAAAGCAGATCGCAAACCTCCAGCGCAGTGTCAACATCTTCGTCGGTGTGAATGGGCGGAAGTGGGGCAATTGTGCGACTTTGAACCAAGGCGACCTTGTTGAGGCCAAAAGCTTTTTGATAGTGAGACGAAGAGTTAAAAGACTTGCTGGCGGCAGACGGACTGACACCGTTTGGTGCTCGATTGGGATGATTGGCGCGGATTTGACAGGCAATGAGGGCCCGGATGTAAATGTGATTGTCAGGATTGATAGCGAGCAGCTTGTTGATCTGGACAGCAGCTTGATCAAAATTGGCGAGCACATACAGTAAGCGAGCGCGCGTTTCAAGGAAAGCGAGACGGTCGAATATGCGGTGTGTGTTCTGGTCGAGGTGGGACAGGGCGGCGTCATGCTGTGCGCTCTCCTCCAGAATGAAGTTTTTGTACAAGAGCAGCTCCGAAGTCTCGTAGCGATCTTCAGGTTCGCTGGATTGTTTAAGTGTTTGTTGGTACGTGTCGAGCACAGAAACGGCGGTGACGTAATTACCGAGCAGATGGAACGAAAGCGCAAAGCCGATCCAGTTATTGCGTTGATTGGGGCGCACGGTGAGCAGACGTCTGCGCGTGTCCTCCAGCCCTTCATAGTCGCGGATCTGGACCTGCAACAAGGCGAGATCTCTGAGAATCTGCTGGTTGTCCTTGTCATACTTGAGCGCGTGCAGGTAAGCCTTTGCGGCCTCGCGGTAGTCGCGGTCGGATCGATAGAGCAGGCCGTACACATGCCAGCAGATGTGCGAGGTCATGTGCATGCGTAAGCCCTTGCGGACGAGCTCGGTGGCTTCTGGCTTCTTGTCGAGGGCGTTGAGGGTGAGCCCCTTCATGGCGAGCGTCTCGCCATGGTTGGGGAAGCGCTTGAGGATGGAGTCAGCGGACTTGAGCGCCTTCTTGAGCTGCTTGGTCTCGTAGAAGCGCACGACGGACTTGAAGAGGTTCTGCTCCTTGGGCGGCAGCACGTGCTGTTGCTGCTTGGGGGGCATTTTGGGCGGGGAGGGGAGGAGGAGGGAAAGGGGAAGGGGGGAGGGTGAGGGTGAGGGTGAGGAAGGGATAGTTAGGGGGGACGACGGAGCGAAAAGTGAGATGACGGCGCTGCGGAGCGGCATTGGAAACTGGACGTCGGCGGCGACCGCGGGCGCAGTCAGAGGGGTGCGGGGAGCGGGGTGTGTACCCGTTGGTATCTACAGGTACACCTGCAAGGGGGCTATTGCTTTACAGAAGGGGGGGAGGGGAGGGGAGGGGTGGGGGGTGTTGGTGCGTGCGCCCCGTGGCCACGGAGCGGCGCTGGCAACGCGGCCACGGCGACCGGCGACGGGCGGCGGCGCGGCGGGCAACTCTCCAGCCAGCTGCGGTGCAAGGGGCTGCGCAGCGCAGCACACTGCAGCGCGGCGGTGGCGCTTCGGCGCGCGGCGGCGGCGCTTTGGGCGCGCACTTGGCGGCGCCCCATACTGTATCTATGAACGGCGGCGGCCACGCCGATGCTCGGTCGGCGCTGCCGTTGACGCGCGTGCAACCTTCCGCCTCGTCGCCGCGGCCCGCGCTGCTGCGCCGCGTCGCCTGCGCGCGCTATGTCGCAAGTGGACGTGCCCAACCACGACGCGCCGCCGCCGCCGCCCTCGCCGCACACGCCGCCCGTGGCGCACCTCACCGCCGCCGCACGCCGCTTGTCCGCCGCCACCCCCCCGCCCCGCAGCCCGTTTCGCTTGCGCAAGCGCATCGCCGTGTTGGGCGCGCGCGGCGTCGGCAAGAGCGCCGTCGCCATTCAGTGCACCAGCGGCAGGTTCGAGTCCGAGTACATGCCCACCTGCGAGGACTCCTTCTTGTGGACCACCGTCGTGGACGGCAACTGCTATGAGGTTACCATTGTGGATACCGATGGTCAGGATGAGTTTCCCGACCTTGGACAGCAGTATACCATTGGCGTCGATGGCTACATACTCATGTTTTCCGTGCTCAACGAGACCTCGTTCCACATAATCAAGCGCGTGCACGACAAGTTGCTAAATACCCTGGACGTGCTCCAACCCAAGGGAACTACCGAGCTGCCCAGAGTCCTCGTGGGCAACCAAGTGGATGACTCCCAAACTCGCCGTGTGTCGCGCATGCTCGCCCAAGAGTTTGCCGACGAGAACGCCATCCCGTATTACGAGACCTCCGCCCTCACGGGCGAGAACGTTCAGGATGTGTTCAAGCGTCTGTTGAGAATCATTCACGCCAACCAGTTCGATTCTGCCAAGTCCTCTGCCAACGCCATGTCAAAGTCTCAACCTCAACAAAACCCCATTTCTTGTAGTGTACAATAGCGACCTCTGTGTCACACCATGAGTGTTTTTTGTCTTTCACTATCTCCGGGTCGGAACGGAAGCTGTGTATTATATCCACTTTCTTCAGCCTGCCTTCGTTCCTCTTGTTATCGCCCTTTTTCACATTTTGCTTTGCTTCTTGTGTGCGTCTACGCACCCAACGCGTGGTAAAGGAAACGAAAACCTTTGTACTTGCTCTAAACATAATGTCATCCACATTGTACCCAAGTCATTTAATTCGCGTATGCCAGTATCCGTTGATATGTTAGAATGGCAACTCCCGTTGTACATGCATTATTGGAGCTCCTATCGATTCGGAACAGGGAACTGTGAACAGCAGTAGATAAAAAGAGCTCATCTTCTACCAAACCCCGGTAGAACCATCGCCGTAGACTTCCACCACCTCCATCCCCTTCAAACTTCACTCAAACGCAGTTCACGCGGGTGCCTCGTCACAAGTTCCGCGGTTTGCACCAACGCTTCTTATGCGATATTATGTCGTCTCACGCAAGACAATGTGTTCGGTACACCTTGTGTAGTAGAAAGACACATAATATGACCACACAGAACGTATTCTTTGTCCATACTCATCTGCAACTCTAGACCACTGATTCTAAACTCTGCAGCCTCCGTGTGTGCGAAGAAATTCTTACGATTCGTACCCGAGGAAATGAACGGGCACCTTCAATTCTGGCAACGGGACACAAGAGGCCGCGATTGTTGAGCGAAGCAAAAAAGATTTGAGATAATGAACCTTCGATGCCCAACGTAAACGCGGAGCCAAGTTCAGGGAAGGAAGACGAACGGGAGACTTTTGGGTAGAATACGAAGAAGACGGTCCCGCGTAGAACAAACCTTGAAATATCCTTCGAATGATGATGACATTTTTTATTCGTGACCACGGGCCAGTTACACAAGGCCGTTGATTGACATTGTCTCCGTTTTCAAGCTCAGGACCTTGCTTGATTATCTCTCTCTCTCGTTTATGAGTGCACTAGCATAATCATAACTTGGTGCAGAACGTTTCTGTTCAAAGAAACGCTCTCTCACTAGAAAAGCCAACACTCTAACGGGCCATTTCCAACGCTTGATTATCAGTTGTCAAGCACGGTGCTATCAATATACGGCGTCACCGTCCTCTGGCTCATTGGGCCTTCTGAACTGTTCAAGAAGGGAAAAGGGTGAAGAACAATACCCTTCTACCCAAGTTGCACAAGTACACGTTTCTTCTTCACTGTGGTCCATAGTTCTCTATTCCGAAACTATAGGGTTTTGCTCCGTGTATACCAATAATCTCTCATTTCAGGAAGGCCAAGCAGTACATGTGTTACGGCTAGAAGATTGTTCCAACGGTAATAGCTTAAGATGTCTGCGGCGGTGAATATGCCTGACATAAAGAGCGGGAAGCTGATGCAAATTGACGAACTTGACAACTGGAACCCAGATGAACGCCATGGAAGTGCGGTGCGGCTGATTGGCAGGTGCGTCCTAGAAGCTAATAGTTTGCTTGCTGAGATTTCGCAAGATCATCTAACTTTTTGACTGCTGTCGTTTTGTGCCGCAAAAGAGTGAAGCGCGTCGATTTCAGCAGGGAGCTGGTCTTCATCGAGTATCATGGGAAGCAACTTGCCGTGCATACCGCTCTAATTGCGGACCCCGTCTTCGGTAGGGATCACATCGGCACGATGTTAATGTGTCTAGGAGAACTAGAGAGATTTGAGAATGAGGTATGTAGAACCCCGTGTGTATGTTTTGTGCATTCCAAGTCCCATCTAACAGTCTGTTTGAACCGCACTGAAAGCAGTTGCTCTTGCGAGCCAGGATTGTCAAGGAAATGAAGGATGTGGATATAGATCTATATGATAGATGCCTGAAGATCAGAAAGGACTTTGACAAGAATGTCCTAAACGCTGCCGAACGAAAGAGTAGTTAGCAACCAATTCCACTGCTTGAGAAGGAAGAACCCGCTAGATTCAGGACTCGAAGAACTGGTTGCTCCGACTACTATGCTTTGTGATTCACAAAATGAAAAGACCTGTATGAGGTACTCAAAGAACACGATATTCAGTCAGTAAGTGTATATATTAAGGTTGGGCGACATCATCAAGAACCACATCTACAAAGTCCTAGTAGGGATACATACCCTGTGATCTATCAGACGACGTTATATAGAATGTTAAGCTACACCTATGATTGTACAGATTAGTGACAAGGCTGCCAACTTCACAGCTGGATCGAAAAGCTGACTGCAAGGTATAGATACCCGTACACTCGAGAGACTCCTAACTTCCTTAAACGTTGACAAAGACTGAAAAGTCGCAGCGCTCTCGCATCTTCCTAACTACCTGTCTGGTATGCTTCGAACGCTAACCAGCATCTTCGAACACCAAAGCATCCAAATTAAACGATCACTTGAAGTCTGATGTCATGAATTAACACCTGATGCGTCTTTTTTCTCATCTGCTCGCTGCTCTCTCAGTTTGCGATTTTCTGCTTCTCTTTGAGCCATTCTTTCTTTACGCGCCTTCTCCTCAGCCCGTATCTTATTGTCCTTCACAGCCTGTTGGAAGGCTTCGGAAAAAGCTGAAAGTGTGCTGAAGAGATCCTCAACTTTCACATGCTTAGGATCTTCGCCGAGTAAGACCGCTAGTTCCATGAAAACACGCAACATTTCTTCCTGTAGCTTCTGAAGATCTTCAACTGCAGCTTCGGCTTTAGTGAAGATATCCTTTGCTACTTCAAGAGCGTTCTTTGATCGAGATTTCTCTTTCTTGGTCTCTTCATCACCCTCCGGCGAGTCATATCCTATCAATCTCTTGGAGTCCCCGTTCTCTTTCGCTTGTTCATTGCTTCCAGAAGACTGGGAGTCAGACATGTTTGACAACCGTCTCGTCGACTTCGGTGGAGGAGGGGTGCTGGGTAGTGAAACATTCTGCTTTCCCCCTCTTGCTTGCTCTTCTTTGACAATCATAGTAACCTCCCTTCCTAGCATAGTCACTGCCTTCTGGAACGTGGTAACTTCTCGAGCTATCTCTTCTTTTGCAATTCGACGAGCTTTCACGATGGTAGGCATATCTTCGTGAAATAACAATGCGTCGGGAGACTTCTTCTCGGCAAGCTCAACTATAAAGTGTAACAAGTTCGTCCCGCGTTCCCGAGCCTTAATCTCTGTTAGTTTCGTCAACGCTTCCAGCTTAAATCCTCGCGCTGAGCCCTTTGCAGTTCCGGCGTTTAGGAAGTTTCCAATAGCTAAAACCATAGCCAACACTTGCTGCAACCGTTTGGAATTTAAGACCTCTTTCGAAGCCGTGATAACATCAGATAAAGATGTTCGAATCTCTTGCTCGACTTCTTCAGCAGTGCGCATTGTGACCATTGCCTTGACTTTAGCACTCCACCGCGGCACTCGTGCAAGATGATATGCCAAGGATTCTGCCGGGTTAAGCTTCGCCACATCTTCTTCTGGAGCAGCATAATTCTTTGCCATTTCCAGTTCTTCTGGTTTGAATGCATTCGATAGTAAGGCATTCACGTTATCCAGAGACAACTTTTCCAGCGGATCCAACGTGCGAACCGCTTCAGTGATTTCTTTTGGTGGAATGCCAAACTTGCGAAGCATAATAAGCGTGTTCTGCATCTTTCTTTGCTCCAGAATTCCGGCAGTTTGAGGTCCACTTGACTCTTGTTTCTTTTCTTCCTCTTGTTGCTCAAACAACTTGGGCGGAGGTCTGTTGCTAAAAATCGCTAGCAGATCCTTCTCGGTGTCTTCATCTAACCCAACAATGTTCTGAAATTCTTCTTTTGCGTACAAAGTCTTGCTCACTTTCATGTTCGATATTGTATTCCAGTTCAAACGCTTTGTGTCATTTCGCTTCTGCGGTTGCGAAGCCGGTGTGCTGCTTCCCGGGGTTGGGGCTCTGGGTGTAGCAGTGGCTGAAGACTTTTTCAGGCCACCTACGGGAGGAGGCCTTGGCGGTCCTTTCCTTAGGCCGCTTATGGGTGGCGGGGCCGGTGGTGCCTTCTTCAAGCCTGACAAAGGAGGAGGTGCCGGAGGGGGTGCACCCTTATTCTTTGCTCCTGGCAAAGGAGGTGGAGGTGGTCCGCCGGGTTTCTTTTCTCCACCTTTAGGAGGTGCAGGCGGAACTGGACCTTTTCCACTTGTTGGAGGTGGCGGTGGAGGAGGGGGCGGGGCGCTTCCATCCGGACGTACGTGTGGTCTTGGCGGTGGTGGTGGCGGTGGCGGAGGAGGAGGAGGTGCAGCACCCGACGCCGTACCCGTCGTAACGCTTCTTGGCGGTGGCGGAGGAGGAGGAGGTGCAGCACCCGACGCCGTACCCGTCGTAACGCGTCTTGGCGGTGGCGGTGGAGGTGGCGGCGGCGGCGGCGCGCCTTTACGAGCCGAGGGCGCCCGACCAGCCCCAGGTGGAGGTGGTGGCGGTGGAGGGCCAGATGAACCCTTTCTAGACACTGCACCACCGATTAAGCCGCCAATCCCTGGGGGGCCAGGAACTCCAGAGGAGGTCGCATCTCCTGCATGTATAGGATCAGCTTCATGGCGCATAACTTTGACTTTGTCAACGACTTCCTGAGCCGAAAAGAACTTCCGGCCGTTGCCATCTCCAGCTCCAGTCTTTGAATCCCTCACCAATGCCTCAAGGGCACCCGTGATGTGACTAATAATCTCCTTCTCGTTGATCTCGGAATCGCTCAGGTTATCCGCGTTCTTGAGGACGTCGTCTGCCCGAAAACGATCTGTTAGGCCTGTCTTCTTCACACCCTTCAAAAGTACTTGAACTGCTTCGCGAAGGATTTCAGCATCTCGCCTTTCTTCGTCTTCCTCAGTCCCATCGGTGCCAGTACTTTCATCAGAATCTGACTTCTTCCCACGCCCTAGTCTCTCTTGCAAAACACTGAAGTCTTCTAATTCCTCTTCGTCTAGCTCTTCTTCGTCGATGAACTTTGCAATGTCAGAGAAACCGTCATCTTCTGAAGAACCCTCTGCCGTTGTTTGTGCGGAGCCGCGACGTCCAACAAACGTCTTAGAAAGCAACTGCTTTGCGGTCTTCTGTCTATCGATCTTATCAGTCCGTTGCTCGTTGCTCACTTCCTCGCTATACCGCATGAATACTTCCACGAACTCGTCCACACCTTCCGTGCCCACATCATATCCAAGCACCTGCTCCAGAATCTTGGCCTTGCGTTGTACATCGTCGCCATCGAATGCATTCTGATGCTCTTGGAGTCTTCTTTCTCGCTCCGCGTTCTTCTGCTGCAATTCTTCGACAAAGTTGGCGCTGCGATTCCTATTGGAGTATGAAGGTTGAACAATAGCCTGCATAGTACGAGGAGGTGAGTCTGGGGCATTAGAAGCTATCTCCTCAACAACTTCATACAATTCGTTAACTCGAGCAATGAGGCCAGCCTTTTGGTCACCCAGCTTCTCAGCGTACTTGACCATAGCGGGGGGAGAGAAATCATCTTTGCCCACACCTTCTGGGGGCTCAACAGACTCGACGAAGAAATGAACCTCAAGATCAGTGTCAAAAGCAACCTTATTGGCGAGCCCCGGGGCAAGTTCAAGATCCTTGCGGGCAACGCGATGATACGGTGGCTCAAGAAAGCCAGTATGTCTGGCAATAATAAAGAGCGGTTTGGTAACATCGCTCAATGGCACCCAGTGCTCAAAGGCAAAAACAACATCGCCAGCAATAACTTCGTCGTTTAGCGAAAAGCTGGCAAAGCCAGTGCCAACACTGATGTCGGTACCACCGTCCTCGGAGCGCATTATGGTGGTACATTGACCAGCGTTTCGGTTCCCAGCCTGATAGATGCGAATGACCGGATTCCACGGCTGGTCGTCTATGTACACAGAACCCTGGACGAGAATTTTGGGAATCTGCAGCGGACGGTTGTTTGGAAAGCGCATGTTGATACGCAGCATGGTGAAGTAACGCAAGTATTGGTACAAATTGGGGTTGAGTATATCCTGCTGAAGCTGGCGATCGGAACACATACCCGCGTCCTTGACAGTGTCCTTGACGTGCTCCAGGGCGGCAATTCCGTTCTCCGTTAGCGAGACGTAGGCCATGTAGGCGCAGGCGACGAGGGCAATTATAGTAAGCGGTCGATACTCTTCGCATAATTGATTTCTGGTGATGATAAGCACAATGTGCTGCGAGCCGGAAGAAAAGCCACTGCTGAGAAAGTCGTAAGCGTCGGCGCAAACCTCGAAGACAGAAGACAGCGACGGTACGAGGTAATACGGACCCAAGCGCACAGGTGTGGTAACGAGCACGCCCGGCAGAATGTCGTCGACCCAAGGGTCATCGCCCGTAGCGCCGACGTCAAGCACCATGACCTGACGCGCCTCTCCGTACTTTGCGTGAATCTTCTGCAGCGCGACAGACATGTCATCCTTGAAGGTGTGCGGATCGTACAGCGCAATGAGCACGCCGTCCACGAGCTCGGAAATCTTGCGCGTGGACTTTGGCTTCTTGTAAAAGGTCTGTAACAAGCCCTTCATGGCTAGCGAGTGACGGGCGGCGGCATGAAGACGGCGGCTGTACGCGGGGAGGGGAGGAGGGGGGGGGGGGGGGGGGGGGGGGGCGCTCCGCGCGCGCGGCGGTTGAGTGTTGCGTTTGTGAGTGAGAGGCACGAGAAGGTGATGGTGCTGCAGGCTTGCTGCACACGAGCGGATGACGCTGTGGCGCGGCGTCAGGTCGAAACAACAACAGTCGCTGACGTCTTTTTGGGGCTGTAAGGCGGGGGCGCTTACACAGGGCGGTGATTGTGGGCGAGGGTACGTGACTATGGAGAGAGTGACGATGTTGTTTTTACTGCATGCACGAAGGTCGATAGATACGAAGGTACCCAAGGGTAGTACAAAAGAAAAGGCGAGAGAGGCTAGCCGCTTCGGAACAAGAGCACGGCGGTCTTCTCGATATAAAAGTACAGGAAGCCGCAGCTCTCGTGCGTCACATAGCTTCCAAAGTGACGGCCCACAATGCAATGCCACGACGGCTGAAAGCGATTGTCAAACTCCTTCTTGAGAAACTTGGCCATGTCGCGCTCCAGTTCGAAGCGATCCAGCGCTGTCAACGCCAGCTCGATGGCCTTTCGTTGCATGTCGTCCGGCATATCGGCGGACTTGACCACGACGCGCGGCTGCTTGTCCACAGCGACGAACTTGTGGTCGGCGGCTGGCGGCGCTACGCCGCCGCCGCCACCGGTGTCTGTGGCCGTGGTCATGGTGCGCGCGCGCTGTGGTGCTGGTGAAGGCGGGGTGGTGGTGAGCGCAATCGCGTCGCGTGTGCGTGTGCGTGTGCGTGTGCGTGGTGGTGGCGTTGCGCCGACTGTGGCGGCGTGCGCGACGGAGAGGCGGGCGGTTGGAACAAAACAACAACTCAAACTGGGGGGGTAGCCCTGTTACCGTTGGTAGCTCTAGCGTTTCCGTTGGTAGTTGGTGCGCGCGGCTGCGGTGGAAGGAAAACGGGTGGGGGCTTGGCGCGTTTTGAGGTTTTTGAAATTTCGACAGCATTTCGCTTCGGCGCTGCGGCGCTGCGGCGCAAGCTTGAGAGCTTGCAATTCGCATGCGCGGCAGCGCCACTGACGTGACTGACGGGCACAACAGCACAGGGGGCGTGCTTGATCATCGCCGAGAAAGCATATGTAGCAAAAGTGGCCAGCGATGGGCGAGTACATACAACATCAACAGAGATACCAAGGGTAACTTACCAAAGGGTATCAGAAACACTCCCTTGGACGTGTGCTTGCGCGTGCGGCACCTGCTGCCAAACTTACGTCAATGTACCGTGTATATATACCAACGGTACATCGTTAAGGCGCTTACCTTCGTAGAGGCACTGTAACTAAGAAATGCACATCAGATCAGGCTAATACAGCCAGCACGCAATGGCAGCATCTACAGCTGCGCTTGATAATGATTCAGAATGAGCAATTCGTTTGTCATATCAAACAGTGCTTGTTGTGAGCGGTGGCCCAAGCTGTAGATAAGCAGATTGCGCTGCTGCTGCGAGCTCAGCCACAGCGTGTGGTAGATGGATGATGGCAGATAAACGGCGTGCTTATAAACTCAACATGTTACCGCGAATGCAGACGATTGCAATGACACATTGTCTGTGCGTACAGCACGTACAAATCAACGACTTGTTCGCAGTATGATACGCAGTAGCCTTACCTTTGTGGTCACAAGCAGCTTGTAGATCCCGCAGACAACACCGCGCCGCAACTTAGCTCATCACCACCTGCTTACGGCCTCGTTTAATTTGAAGCGTTGTTTATTCAACTCATACTCAAGCAGCAGCAGATCTTATTCTACGCGCAGTGGTCTACGCCAGCAAACCGTAATGTCAATACGTTGTCAATGTTTGCTGTTGCCATGGCAATGATGAGGCGCGTGCTGTGCCACCGATGTGAAGCTGTGCTGCTTTTTCCTGCCGCTTCGAGCAAACAGCTGTTTCCAAAACGGCACTCAACTCGTTTCATGCAACTCTTGTACCGAATGTTACTCACTGCCTTCGTGTTGTTTGTGTTGGTGCTGCTGCTGTTGCTGCCTTTCCTGAGCGGGTGTCGGCTTATGATAAGGTGGTACCGCGCGAACTAAGAATGAAAAATGCGCAGACGAATTGTTTACGATATCGGAAATGGTATCATCGGCACTGAAACGAACTGCGACGTGATCCAACATGCGGTGGGATAGAAGAGCTATCCATACCACATGCTGCTGGCGCAGAGCAGCTACTTGCTGTATGAAGCTTGTCCACAGCTTTTCAACGGTAGCAAATGCAGCCATTTGTATGCGCACTGCATTCTGAAGCAGATACGCGCCATTGATGTGATTCTGTGCGTTCACGAACAAGCTGTACTTGTTTGTGGTGCTCAACTCGCGAACCATTTGCATGTTGACGCACACGCAGAACAACAGCCGACGAACTCGCATTCCATTCAAAGCTGAAAACGTCGTGTGCACGTTGACAAACGTGTTGCGGCCGCTTTGTTCACACATCACGAGCACAGCCTTGTCACGGCGCAACGTGAAGCGAGCCATGTCTGTGGGCAATCTGCGTACCGCGCTGCCAAATATGTGCAGCAGCGGCTGTGTTGCAGTGACCGGCACGAACAGATCATTTGGAAGCAGCACCTTTTTGGAGCAACTGAGGCGCACGTTGAGCGTAATGCTGGCGCTTATGGGCGCCGGGATGGAATACAAGGCAGAAGACGATACAGAGCGCGGCTGTCGATGGTGCGCAGCATCATATTGATGGTGATGTCGATGTTGATAGTTGTGAGCATCATGATGATGCTCATGCTCACACACTGCGTGCATGTGCTTTCAAGAGCGGATGATATAACGAAACGATCCGCCGCTCTGCCGCCGCTCTGCCGCCGCTCTGCCGCCGCTCCGCTGGCGCTGTGCTCATGAGTGCACGGCACTTTTTGGTTATATAAGTTTGGCGACGGGCGGAAAGGGGGCGGAGTTTGACGCATGCGGATACAAACTTTACGCATGGGCCGGCAATGACGCCATGGCGGTGGCGACCAATGGTACATGATGACGCGCGAGCAGACGCGCGCACACACGCGCGCCGCACGTGTGCGAGAGTGAAAGCGCACAAAGCAAAAGCGCGAGTGACACACACACACACACACACGCGTGACGGGCGCACAGTTGCAAGTTGCGAGTGTGTGCCTGTGCGCGCATACGCGATTTTGGCTGCGTCTGGGCAGTAGCCGATGCATCTCGAGGGCGATAGCGCACGCGGCTATCGGTACGCTATAAAAGCGCTGGGCCATGTGCCGCCGCTGACGGCAGCTGTGTGTTGGCCGCCGCATCGCAACTGCTCGTGGTTGCTTGGTGCCAAATTTGCTGCCTACTGTTGCGTTGTGGTTGTGCAGCGTGCGCCCTTTTTGCAACTATGACTGGCTCTTCTACTAGTTCGGCGCCCAGGATGTGCCAGGATTGTGGCCGCACACAAACGTCGCAATGGAGATACGGCCGAAATGGTAAGCGTTGTACATCCATCTATCTATCTATCTGCTGCTGCGTTTGTGTTGCGCATGTGACTGACCTGTGATGTGCTTTGTTTTTAACGCGTGGACAACGGTGTAGATAAGATGTTGCTGTGCAATGCGTGTGGAATCAAGTGGAAGCGCAAGAATCCTCGCCCCGATAGTGAGAGAATGAAGCCTGGGCCAAAGCGTCCGATCAATGCACATGGCTCGGGCTCGATGGAGCTGAGCTCGTTGTTAGCGCCGGATGGGCCCTCCCGACGTGGCATCGCTATTCCTGAATTGCTCAACGATGACGGCAGTTCCAAGAGCACTTCCAAGAGCACTTCCAAGAGCACTTCACGACCTCCAAAGTAAGGTTGTGAGCAGACTGGTTGCGAGCGGGCTGGTTATGAGCAGGCTGGTTGTGACCAACCCGCAGCGCAGTTTGATTTATACAAATGTATCGAGTATCTAGAGAAGCGGGACATTACTACATATACTGTACATGTAAACAGAGCTTGAGCTTGTGGAGAAGCGCTATTGAACAGAGAACACGCGAACGCTACAGGCACGATGCGAAAAAAGGGGCCAGCAAATAAGGCGAATTATGTAGGGTTTTTGGCAGCGTAAAAAGGTAAGTACAGTGCAGTAAACTTGACTGTAGATGCACTTTGTCAGATAGAGTGCGCAGCTGAGCTCATGGGCGCGCACCTTCAGCAGCAACAACAGCAGCAGCAGCAGCCGCCGCCACCAGCGGAGGCGCGGCGCGCGCGCGCGCGCGCGTGACGGGCAGCCGCAGCGTTGTGCTCCAGGATTGCGTCATGATTTCTTGTCGCGCCCGCCGTTAGACGGCTGTGTGTGCGTGCGTGCTTTGGTGGCGGCGCGCGCGCTCTGTATGCGCGCGCGCGCATGTGCGCCAGCGCGCCCACGTGGCGCGGTGTGTGTGCTGCGTGCGCCTGCGCGTGCTGCGCGCATTAGATCTGCTTCCCCCTTTTCAAATTAAATTTCGTTCACGTTGGCCCCACACACGCAAGGCGCCGCCCATTGATCGCTCATATCAGAAACTGCGCTGCGCGTTATAGATACGCTTGTAGATATGCGCCGCCGCCCTGCGCCACACACACACACCCACACACACACCACACACACACACACACACACACACACACACACACACACACACACACCGCCCATTCCCCTGCATTGCGCGCCTGTTTGAGCGCCCCAAGCATGCAAGCAATCGATAGATTTACCCCAAGGGTACTTTATGTATTGCTTCTCCTCTCTCCCCCGCGCCCCCCTTCACGCGCGTGCCATGCGCCTTACAGACATCTTTGCATCTCCCACATTGTCCTGCTTCTCCATGCTTCTCGAGCTGCCGCCATCCCAAGCTGTTGCCATTCGTAGCAAACCCCATTACAGTGGAGATTAGATATTTTAACCCCGCGTGCTACCTGTACGTAAACCCTTCACGTAAAACCCCTCCGTCTTGAACACCATTCATTAAAATTTAATCAATGGTCTGCACGCTCAAAGCCAAATGCCAATGTTCATCCGCACGTTTTTTTTTTTCCCAACTCTCCAATTATTGTAAAAGCCATTTCATAAAGCCACCACCAATCAAATATCCGTTCACGTTCAACATTACAAAATTCACACTGTTTCTTTAAAGCTCACTTTAACCCTTTGATGCTGTCACAATCATATTCATAACTACTGCAACTTTTTTTTTCTCCCAAAAATATTCTTTATTATGTCATCAATATTTCGGCAAAATAACTCTATTTTATGTTCAAACGTTTACAACGGTAACCAGTTCATTTATACAGTGCGTAATACAATATAGTGCTACTCTTGTCCAACATCTAAATAACGACACTATTGTCTATTACTGTCTATTCAATTCCTACGTTCAGTAGTAAATACAATAGAGCAAACCCCAGCAATAATCCGCATTGCAATGATATACAAATAAAACAAGATTCTTTAAAATTGAGAAAAATTGACATAATGCTGCAATATAATCATACAAAAAATACAATTAAAGCGCAAAATGAGGTGAAACACATAATTTTTGATAAAAATTTAAATCTGCCCAAAAACATGCCAAAAAATTTAAAAATGAATTTTAAAATACTTTCATTAATCAAAAGAGCACTCTATTTTGAAAACTTTATAGGAACTAACAGTTTTCTTTTCTTTTAACCTTTTTGCACCTTACATTTATTGTCTACAGAAATAAACGTCATATGCCTACCTGAATGGTTCACAAATAAAATTAATTGGCAAAACTTTGTCATGTATTTTGAAATTTCTTTTTAAATTAAAAAACATGTTTTCATTGCAGACAAAATTTTTCAAATAAATTTCACACTTTTAAGAACTTTTTGTTTCCACCAAAATGATATTTTGTTTTTCAAATTGACATAATCATTGGGTGTAATTAATACCTTGTCTTTTTAATTAGGGACTTTTATAGATTTCTACGAAATAAATTTTTGAAGCCCCAACAGAAAAATATTTTCGACCTGTTTTATAGCTCTTAACATGCAAAAGTGACTTATCAACGTTTTTTTGTGCCAGATTTGAATCAAACGTTGGCATTTTAGCAGGAGCACCAAGCCTCAGACAGTCATAGGATTATCTTCACCCACACCATCTTCTTAAACTTGCCTCAGGCAGCCCTGCGGACAATAAGCACTCTTTATTGCTTTTAGCTACTAAAAAATGATCCAAAAGCAAGGTTTTGCCCCAATAATGCCAAAGCAGGCATTTTTTTGCTCTTCCATCCACCTTTAATGCAGGTCCGGTGGATACTCTTTCAATTCTCAAGGCTGCAAAACAATTTAGCCTTTGTAAGTCATATCTGTAGCGCTCCTTGCAATCCAAAAGCCGTCCGCAACGTCCAAGAGGTGAGCCACTTTCTTTGCTTTTGGTTGAAGAAAGGATTATCGTACATGCAGCACTATACTTTTCACATCTTGGCACTTCCTTTTCACGAAAATGCTTCAAGGGTTTCGTGCAACATTTTGTTTCACGGCTACCGGAGGATATGGAGAGATCAATATACTTTTCAAACGGCCGACCTTGGAAGATATCTTTGAAGAACTTTCTTGACCGACATCTTGTCATCGGGCTCAAAAGACGTTCCCACCTCGAGAAAGTGAAATCCATCGCAATGTCACCAAGAAACCTTGCCTCCCCCTTTCAGCGCTTGCAAGAAGCGTACAAAGAATTCAAAATGTCCCACGCAGAACTCATCTTCAATATAGATGAAAGCTGATCCTCGGTTCGTACAGCGAAAAGATCACGGTCTAAAGCACTGTTCGATTTGCGGGGAAGAAGCAACTCCGTTGAGCTGAAATGGCCTGGAAACGTACAGTACGTCAACATTATGCCTGTATTGTCCGCTGACGGTAGGTCCTTGTCACCAATCGTAGTTTTGTTAGGAGCAAAAGCCAAGTTTCGGAAGCGTACTGACGGAAATTATGAAACTCCTTCATGCTACCTTCCTGCGAATGCTTTGACGTGTTACCGTGATCCCGCGGGTGTGGACTATACAATATTTTTGGAATGGGTGAAGAGGTTTGTTGATGAGACAAAAGACTTGCGCAGGAAGCATAAGTACATACTGCTCACATTTGACGGATACGGAGCGCACTGTACTTTCAAGGCACTAAACATATTGAAGGAGAATAATATTGTCGCGACTGGCCTCCCCGCCCACACGAGCCATCGAACGCAGGTTTTGGATTATCCGTGTTTTCGCCTTTCAAGAACAGAATCCGTAACATCTTAAATGACCGAACAATCGCGCACGGGGACAGGCGAAACGACGTTTACACGACGTGTGAGATCCTCACAGCCTTCTAGAATGGTGCTGCCTGTTACAAAAATATTGTCGCAGGGTTCACTGCATGCGGCTTATGGAGCCCTGTGACAAAAACTTGCAACGCCGATGTTATCAAAGGGGTCTACATAACGAACTTTGAGTGTGCGAAGAGCGTGGAGGAAGCGTTCTCAAACTTCAAAGATCTTGTGATATCTTTTTCCGAGACGAAGAGTATGTTACGAGCTGATGGTGAGGTGAATCATAATGGTACTCTTGTAGCCACTGGTGGAGCTTTGTCAACCTCAGATGCGGTGTTGGCGACGTTAAAAGCGCGGGACGAACAGCGAGTGTTAGAGCAACATGAGAGAGAATTACGAGCGGAGGAGGCAGCCGCAACGCGCGAAGAGCGCGAGCACCTCGCCGTTGAGCGAGAGCAGAGTCGTCAGGAGGCTGAGAAACTGAAACAGCCGTAGGATAGTAGGCAAAGAGCGCTCACTCCTAAGGCCTCGATGGTAGCTAGGCAGAGCGGTCCACGTGGGAAGAGGATGACGGCGACACCTCTGGTATGGAGGTACAATGGGCGGACACTAACTATGCACTCCTACAGGACGGAAGGTGCAGTAGTGGCGGCTTGAAGACCTGGAGGAAAGGAAACGGCAAGGTTGGGGGCTGGTCGTGACCCAGAAGGTGTCTGGTTTACAATCTGAGGGGAGGCGCTGCTCGAGGTGCTTAAGTACCTGCACCAAGGCGCCTCGACCCTGTGGCACTGGAATGTGCCCTATCCTATATCTACAGTAGGTTCTAATGCCTAATCTAATGAGATAAAATATGAACTAGGCCCCAGGACCAACGCGCACACGTGGTGGCACCTAGGCAGGCCCGTACATGTGTTGCACTCTATACGAGTCCTCCGGCTGGTGAATCTTCAGGAATCGCTCTCCCACAACAGCTTCACGCCTTGTGGTTGCAGAAAAGCCCCAGAGACTTTCGGTGCTAGCAGTTCAAGGAGGATTCGACGAGCTCGCGCCCGGCTACGGACCAGCCCTCGGCTTGGGGATAGTGAAGTTGACCGCGAAAAATTAGGCCAAAAATAAAGTTTCAAAACATTGAAACGTCCTGTTTTTACCATGGATTGTAGCTCTTTAGAGGTTACCAAATGCTTTTATCTATTTCCTCATATCGATCGTTAAATTATCCCAATTAATCTGAAACTTGGCGCAAATGTTCATGCTAAAAAGTGATGGCATTGTCAGAAATATGAAGCTTCAACGCGAAGCAGAGGCAGGGAAACTGGGGGAAAAAGAAAACTGTCTTTTTTAACTGCATAACTGATACGTAATGTGCGCACCGTACTAAAGCCTCCCAAACCCGAACGTAAAATGTGTTCGCGAAAACATGGGGACTATTGGTTCTCATCTGATCGCAACTGCTTTACACCAATCTTTCCATGATACTTTGAATGTACTACAAGCCAAATTTATAAATCCCAACAAAGATGGCAAAACCACGCCTGCTTCAAACGTCAAAGAGTTCAAATTTCACATTGCCGGGAAACCATTTTTTCAAACACATGAAGAAAAGAAGTTTGAAGTTACAGCTCTGGGATTCGCCAAGCAGCAAAAACTCTATAAAATGGTGCCTTATGCGGATAATAAAATGGGAAGAGTCGTCTTTATTTGATGAAGGAGCTGTAGTGCAAATTCAGAAGAAAAGAACACACGAAGACGTTCGGTATCTTCTTCTCAGGTGAGGTAGCTGAGCAAACAGAGCTCTTCGCGGTAGGGGTGCGTGAACAGGGTGAAAGACCGGGACCCATCGTCTCGACGAGCGAAGCGAGGGTGGCAGGGAGCCGAGGAGTCGGGATGGGAGAAGTACAATGTCAAATGGATCGATGAAATCACCCGAGGTGAATGGTCCTCACAAGACTGGTACCGTGGACCGAAGAATGCGATACCAGGTAAGAAAAGTGGGGCAAGGGCAAACGAGCAACACCGGTACTCGGGGTGAGCGACACTTGTTAAACAGCGACACAAACAGTACAAAAACACTGGTAACACACGCACTATTGGTGGCAAGTCGTGCTGTTGGCTTCACGAGGTGGATGACTTGTCCTCAAGGAGCCAACTCTCCGCAAGGAGGATATCGTGCACCAGGGGTTCCTGAGTCAGAGCCGAACACTCGCTTGTTCGTGTTTACTTGAATGGGACTGCCCGAGCTCACACACCTAAGTAGTGGTGGACGCCAGTCCAGCACAGTAATTTAATAACTAAATAAACAGATAGATATAAATAATCGAATGCATCCCCAAGAAGGGCTGCATGCACACTTCCACGTATATTATCCTACTCACTGCCACGGCACTCATAACAAATACCAATTGGGGTCATTCCACGATGAACTATGGGTTGAAAAACTAGTCACAACTCCCTTCCCTGAGGTGTAGTTTCTTCATGTCCATATGACTCGCATCCGCAGTGAACTCCACGAGAACGCGTTGCACTTCATCTACCCCTCCTTGGGGTGCAAGACTAACTCGTAAGAGATGCGACTACATACCATGGATATGGATAAAAGCCAAGCCGCTTCGAGCGATGCCGCATCTAGTGACTGTCTCCCACACACGTCCCAGCTCCAGCTCCTGTACGCAGAAGAAAACCTCCCGCCTATACCGCGCCATTTCTCAACTTCTCAACCATTTTTTCCGCCTTCTGCGATGAGCAATCCGGACAACTCCAGCGGAACTCCGCTGGGTGGATCCAATCAGCCTGCACGGGGGTGCTTCTCTCGTTTCCAAAATACTCCTTTGCTTGCTTCGGGATCTCATCATGGCAACGCGCCGGCTGGGTCCTCCACCGCTCCGAACTTCATCTCTCAAGCGCCGATGGCGATCAATCTTTCATCTTAAGATGAGTTAGTCAACGTGGATCCACTGGAAAACTCTGCGCGCTATAGCGGTGCGCCTTGGTTTCACCCCACGATGGTGCAAAATGATGATCTCATCGAGTAGTACGCTGATGGCAGCGGTTTACTCCCGGGTGACCCCCAGGTTTGGGTCAGCATGAGCTTCGACTGGCGTACCAGGGTAGTCGTGCCGGTCTACGTGGTGGCTCATGAACGCCCCAAGAGCGGTGCCCAAGCGCAAACTGTGATAGTCCGTCTCGCTTACCAGCGGCTTTACAGAACGGCTTCGGAGTTTTCAATTCCCGAGGAGCATCCTTTTGAAGTGGCATTTTATCGCACCCAAGGCAGAATAGGCTACTGACACCAAGTCACGTCGTTGGCTCCCTCCATTCCGGAGCGGGGTTCTCCAGCGGGAGTGAACCAGAGCTACCTCAGTTGGGTGAGACCGATACTTCGTGCTGATTTCCGTCATCTTCGTTGCTTTCTGCGCTATAAGTTCTTGCAGATGATCCGTTTGGAACGTCGCGACGGATCCAGATTTAGGTATATGATACCGTATTAGAACGTGGAAGCCAAAAGAATCCGATCGCAGTACATGCGTGGACACTATGTTTCTATGCCACGAATTTGGGCTGCTTACGAGACCTGCCGGGGTTGCTATATAGAGCTTCCACCGTGTCTCAGCTACATTGGTAGTCGGTTGTGAACCAATCCGTTTCCGGGTGGTGATCTGTCGTCCCCACCGAGTGGGTGGCCCGCTGTGCGGCGTATCTTCTCTCGCGGTGTACGACCAGTTCCGACTGTGGTATCTTTCACCGCGGGTGTGCAACGGAATCAGTTCATTGAATCTTTTCCTTGTACTCGGCAGAACCGGTAACTGCAATGAAAGGATCTCCCTTCTGGACGCGATGAACCAGTTTGACTGGAATGCAGTACCTCTTACTTGGAGTGGTCGTCACCAAGGCATTAACCCTGCTTATTGGTCTTCGGGACGTCAAACTCCGTATGCGAGTGACTACGTGTCCTATGACCCTGTGGGAAGGAGATTCATCTTCGAAGTGAAAGCCACCGCTCTCCGCGATTGCGAACGCGCAGTTCTGCCGATACATCTGACCTGTTACATCGTCACAGACGGATACTTCCAGCCTTACGAAGGCCCAGACCCGATGATTGACAACGATCCTTAGATTTCTGAGTTTGGCATCGCCAGCGACGGCGGTCAACTTCCTCAAACGAAGGGTCCAAACCAGTCAGCGTAGGCTGTTCCGGGGTCGCCCGGGTTTTCTCCTGCCGTCGTACACCAGGCTCTCAGCATGGGTGTGTTGAATCAGGCTCCCAACGTGGGTACGTCTCAAGGTGGGGGACATTTTCAAACAGCTCCAATAGGAGGTGGGGCAGCGAGTGCCAGCGCAGCTGAGCCTCCCCGTGCAGCCATCATCACCCAGTTCTTTGGGGATCTCGGGGTGGATGCTTTCGGAGCTTCCGGCGGTATCAAGCAACTGCGGGCGGCGATAGTAGCACAGCTAGGGCCTCAAAGCCACCTTCTTGGATCACGGGAAGGTTCTCTACCTTCCTCGTGAGAGGTAATCTAGCTCGCTTCTAGGCTTAGTGGTTGTCTTCTCGAGTAACGGGGACAATTTAGTTCAATTACGACCGAGTGACTTGAGTAAACTCTGATATTCAATGTCAAATTTCATCTTCTCTCTTCTTCTTCATCTTCTCTTCTCAAAACTTCTCCTTCATCTTCTCTTCTCTAGGTGCTATCCTCCCTGTCATAGGGGCTCTTCTTCTCTTCTGAGGTCGCCTCACGGTGCCCTCTATCTCTTCCTGAGCTCCATGTCTTCCTTAGTGTCAAGGAGGACGACGACGGTGTCACACCGAAGGGTTCGTGACGACGATATCGTGGTGCGATCCGATCGGTTTGTTATCCCAACAGGGCGTGTTCGATCGTACTGGTTACTCCCGTTTCTATACGGCTATGGTACTGCACGATCTTTGATCGCGATAAATGTTCCACCGGTTCGTCTGTATCACTAGACGGCGGGTACCAATACCAGCAAACTTGGTACTAGTTATACCCATCGGAGTGATAGCTATGCGCGACGATACGGTGATGACAAACTCCTCCGGGTGAACATCCCGCTTCGCATTTCCTGCGCTAGCCCGATCCACGGTGGGCCCTGACGGCGTTGCCGATAACGGTACCAGAGTGGTCTGTAGGACTGAAGCCAGCGGCGAAAGAGCCGAGCCTGTTTCAGCTGTGGGGGCTGTAATCCACTGCGAGGGTGATTCTTCACCAGGTGGCTGGGTTCCGGATGCACGGGTGCTAGGCTGATCTTGTCCTGCTCTCGACAGTGCGCGTAGAGGAGCCGGTTGTGTGGCAAAGGCGCGCACCAGTTCACATGACCTAGCTTGGCTGGTGATGACAGCAATGCCGCGTTGCGACGGAGAGCTCCCACTGTGTGCTGATGCACGCCGCGTGCCGCGTGACACGTTTTCCTTTGGATCTCCTGCACGTGCAGAGTGACTCGTTCCCGTTAGTGGGGCGTGAGACTGCTCTTTCACGGTGTACTTTCGGTTAGGATACCGTGTACTGTTCTGACGGGTACTTGGTAGACGCTCTCGACTAGTGGAGATGCTGAGTCATCCGAGCTCGCTTGGCAGTGAGAGTTTTCCACTTCCTCTTGTGTTGAACCTTCCTGAATAAGGGTGTTCTCTACCCCATGGTCTGCGGTGACTTCTTTCTCTTGCGCCTTCGTGGCGATTGAGATGCGCACGTCTTGAACGACATGCAACGGCGGAGCATCCGCTGAATCTCTCGAGCGATTATCCAGGTGTCCTGTGTCCATATTTTCTTTCGAAGGCGAGCTGATCAGGCTTTTTTCCGACTATATCGACGGTGCCATACGAGTGAGGCCAACTGTTCTCTCCTGTATTGGGGGTTGTGAAACAGCATCGTCTGACGACACTTCTTTGACAGAGGGGTGATTTCCAGCAGGCTGAGGTGCGGCCAAATCGGTATCTAATTGAGTATTCTTGTTGACAAGGGTGCTCTCCTCCGCAGAGGGTTGGGCATTCATGGTTGTTTTCAACGCGCGATTTCGGAGCTGCAGATCCGGCAACCGAGATATACATTCCAAAACCGTCCTGGACGGAGCCAGGTGGCTTTTCCACTTCAGTTAACCGTAAGGGACGAACAGTAGATCACGACAACGGTATGGAATTTGCTACCAAGCGGTCCATTGCCTTCATCTCCTTAGTTAGAGCGACGTGGGCTGTTAATTTCACGCCTGATTGCAGCTCGACAGCCGCTCGAGAGCGATAGCGAATTAGAGTCGGAGAATTTTAAGAATTATGTCACTTCGATATAATTGGTAGGTCTGAAAGTCCTCGAGAGGGTTGCGCAACTCCCTTTGGATAGAAATCCATGCCTTCATAAGAATTGTTGTTGGATTGACCATCCAGAGCTCGGGCGTTAGTAATAACTTCCTTTCTCGGGTTGGGGCATTGTACCACGCGATAAAGTGAAAAGCGCTCGTGGGTACTACCCATTCCAGTACCACTGTGTCTTCGTTCGCTGAGATGACTTTGCAGGGACCATCCGCGATAAGCTAGATTTTGTGACGTTTCTCCTTTCCAATGTTGTAGTATCCAATTTCAACAAAGGCGAATTGTCCTTTCTCTATCGAGGGGAGTGGCCGACGGATTCGGGCATCAAAACTCCGCTCTTCAGCGAGTTGTGCCTTCGCCATCGTGAATTTCGCGACGGGAACCATTGTGGTGAGCCAATTCTTCCATTGAATTTAATGATCAGTCGTAGACGGGAGCTTATCCAGCGTCGGCTGAGGTTCAACTGCAACCGGAGGCGGTGGCTCTGATGGAACTAGTTCAAAGGAGGATAAACCACTCACTCTCTGAGCCTGGTTGCTGTACGCATAAGCTACCGCATCGGTGTACAAGTCCCATGTTCGGGGGTGCTCGACCGTGTATGCACGCAACTCAGGCAATAACGTTCGGTTAAACCGCTTGAATTGCCCATTTCATTGGGGGTGATACGTCGTTTTGAACAAATTCTTCACATCGAGTATCTTGCAGACAGCCTGAGAAACCCTTGCAACAAATTGCGGTCCGTTGTTTGAAAGAAGATTAATCGGTGGGCCGTAAACTAAAGCCCAATGTGTAACAAAAACAAAGGCTTCAGCGACGCTGTGTGCGGTAATCTTTTCAACGGGATCGTGCAGACTAATTTAGAAAACCGGTCCGGTAGGACGAGAAGGTATTTGTTTCCACGGGAAGTGCGAAGGAACTCACCGAGAATATCGATGGCAACAAACTCGAGAGGGGACCGTGCCGGGAACAGGGTTAACTTCCTCGCATGGCGTCGTAGTCTATCTAGTTCTCGAGCACAATGAGTACACGACCGTACAACTGTGTAGCAATCCACCGCTAGTGTCGGCCAGTAGAAGTCCCTGCGTAATTTCGTGTACAGTCTCCTTGCACCAGGGTGAGCAGCCCACCCCGAAAAGTGAGAGAGGTGTAGAACTCTCGATTGGAGGGAATGTGGAACAACAATTTGTGAAGAAGACGGGACGGTCTTTACTAAGTAACCTTAGGAGTCAAGCACAAAAGAGATATCTGCACCGCCATTTACCTGGGCGCGTATCTTTGAACAAAAAGGGTCTCCGTGCTGTTCACGTATCATTTCCTCGGGATTGATCGGCGCAAAAGAACCGGGGTCCTGGTCTTCACCGTCTGCTACGGGAATATCATCACAGACTTCTTCTGAAGTAAGATCGTAGTCCGATTCATCCTGGAGTAGGAAACAAGGGATATCTTCATCATCGCAGTGGACTGGAAAAGTTTTACCTTCCGTTTATAAACGTAAAACAGCGTCTAACTGGGCGTTCAACCTTCCCTTCTTGTAGGAGACTTCGTAGTCACATTCGGCGTGCCGTAGTCTTTAACGCATTAAACGGCCAAAAGGTTCCGTGACAAACATTAACCAACGCAATGCAGAGTAGTCCGTATTGACGGTGAAGTGTACACCCATGAGATATGATCGAAGCGTTTGCAGCACCCATACCGTGGCGAGAAATTCTTTCTCGGATACCGAGTAGTTCCTTCTATGAACTTTGAGTGAGCTAGACCGGTAGCCAATGGGGTTTCGCTTCCAGTCGGCGTTGGTTTGAAACAACGCACACCCGATTTGGTAGTCACTAGAATCTCTTTCGACGGTATAAGGTAAACCTGTCTTTGGCAACGATGAGATCGGTGCAGAGGTAACTGTCTCTCTAAGAGAGTCGAAAGCTTCCGCTTGCGCGGGAGCAAGGAGTCCCAGTTTTAGGGGTTGTCCTTTCTTCAAAAGGTCGTTGAGAGTCCACGCAATCTTTGCAAAGCGCGTTATAAATCGTCGGTAGACGGTACAAAGCCCTAAAAAAGAGCGACGTTTCGTTTGAGTTGTCGGGTGTTTGACCTCTTTGAGTGTCTTCAACTGCGCATCAGCAATCATTAAGCGTCCTGGACGAGTAATGGGCCCAGATAATTAACCGAATCGGTGAAAAACTCACAGTTTCTCAACTTTAGAGAGAGATTCTCGCATCTCGGAGCGTGTTCATGATCTTACGAACGTGGTCCAGGTGGTCATTCAAACTGCTGGAAAACACAATGATATCATCAAGGTAGACGAGGCAACTTCGCCACTTGAAACGAGCAAGAAGGATATCCAAACCGCGCTGAAAGGTAGCGGGGGCGTTTTTCAGCCCAAATGGAATACGCTTAAAGCAGTGTAACCTGAAGTGGCAGACAAAGGCTGTTTTATCATGGTCTTACGGTCGGACGCGTACTTGCCAGTTCCCCCAGTTCGCATCTAACGTGCAAAACACCACGGCTTCGCAGAGAGAATCAATATACTCGTCCATACGGGGTATGGGGTACACGTCTTTTACGGTGACTGCGTTCAAGCGACGGTAGTCGATTGAAAAACACCAGGACCCTTCCGTTTTCGGAGCCATGACCACGTAGGATGCCCACGGCGATTGAGCTGGTTTAATTACGCCTCGCGGAGCATTCTATCCACTTGGAATTGTTCTTCCTCTCTCGCTTTGGGGCCTGCCCTGTACGGATGCAGAGCAACCGGTCTCGAATCGGGTAGCAAATCAATCCGTTGTCCCGTTGTTGTGATCTCTCCAAGAGATCCGTCCCACATTGGGGTGAACTCACGCAACATTTCTCGTAACTTCTGACGATGAGACTCCGGCCCGTATCCTAGATTTAACTCTTCCAACTCCTTTACAGAGTCGAGCTTGTCGTAACTCGTGTGCGTGGCCTTCTTTTTCGAATCGTTCGTGCAATCAACCTCCTCGGGAGGAGAGAGGACTTCTTCCTTTTCCTCCTTAGGTGAAGATTTATCCCTTGCTATTGCAGGTTCGACGATCCCGAGTACTTTGGCGGCAGACACCTTTGTAGGAAATAACGCCGTAGGGTGTGGAACCACAGTACTAACGACTTAGTTTTTCGCCAGGTTCTGGGTCTTCTTGCCAAAATTGGCTACCAAAACCTGAAAAGGGTGGCCGCTAGATAGGTGGGCGACCCTGTTTGCTAGGGCAAGTTGATACTTCTCGTATAAAGAGGTGAGTGGTTGAACAAACTTTAGACCAAGGAATGCAGCCGTAACGTTGATCATCACTTGTGATTCTGGCGGGATTGCCACCGACCGTGCAACACGTAGACTCGGCGACTCCTTTGGAGGTGATTAATTTTGTATGGTGGATGGGAGTCGTACCGATTTGGATGAGCAACGCCCAAGCGGGCGACGAACAATCGGTACTACCGAACCATCCACCAATTCAACTGCACGCGAGCGCGGGCGTATTGCCTCGACGTATCAATCGCAGAAGTCACAATCCAAAATAACTGGTGCAACTAGCGTCTTACAGACGATGAATCCGAGCTGTACAACACAATTCTCAATCTTCACAACGATTGAAACCATAGTTGCAGTCTTCAGAGAGTTATTGATAGCGTCGGCTACGTCCATAACGGGTCGCTGACGAACAAGGGCACGCACTTCCGGCAATAATAATGATTCAAAAATGAAAATGGGGCCAGCACCTGTGTCTAGAATAGACAGATGGCGCACCACATACTGGAGGTAGAGGCCAAGGTCCGCGGAAACTTTGTATTTTCTTTGGGTCATCACTATGACTCGATCCGGAATCCAGTTGTTTCCATACCGCATCCACGTGCGACGCAACACACTAATCGTGGCAGAGTCGACGTCTGGGGTGATCAAGGATTTCCTCCAAAGGATTTGGACCCTGGAGAGAGGCTGTGACGCCTCAGGCGCCGGTAACCTCGACTCGGGCGCCTCTCCAATGGAGACTCTCCCATTCCGTTTCCCTGGTTGGTATCTGTTCTAACAGGAACGGTGCTTTGCAAGGCGGTCGCCGATGAGACAGCCTGTGGAACGGAGACGAAACTATTCGCGGCTGCCGGTAATACAGCAGTAGCGGACTGAAGAACGAAGCACGGATCCGAGAAAACCCGATTGTTGCAACACCACAGCATTAGAAAACTCGGTGTTCGCACGCAAATTGGCAGTCGCAGGTACAATTGCCGGTTTCTCCGGGGTCTGGGCTTCGTAATTAACTACAACCTTGGGCATTTTCCTTAATTTGAGAGTATTTTTTGGAGACACATGCCCGTAGGTGTAGCACAGATGATATACCAATCTGGAAGCAGTCTCGGGCATCCGGTTTTCTTTGAACTTTACCACGCGGGCGTCCACCCATCCAGGCCTCTGGTAGAGATTAACAGTGGCGTGTGGGACCTGTGGTCCGCGCGTACGGGAACGAGTTGCGTACAGCAGCTGCGTATTCGTTTCACATGAGGCAACCGTGGTGGAAGGGAGCTCCTAATTTGCGACAGAAACCATTCCATCCTGTTTGAAGTGCAATTTACTGACCTCTTGACGAAAATGCCTCTGCGGCAGCATTGTAATTGACAACGGAGGGCATTCTAGGCGTAAGGCCTATGACGTCATACGGGCACCGGCGCGAGCGCGCAGCGCGTCTCCGCCGGACTTGCGTATTGTACCATCTTGAGATAGGTTACCCTTCTCCGCTCCTCACGACGTTGGGCGACCAGAGTGCAAAAAGCCGTGTCCAACCCATCGATACACATTGTCCTCTCTCAATAAACACAGATTAAGGTGGAACTTTGAACTTCTTCACAACACAGAGTAAGGCGGAACCCTGAACTTCCTCACAACCATTGTACGTGATAACCCCCTCAAACTCTTGTCATCCGTCACATAAATATTGTGTGAACTCTCACAAACCCATATCATAAATGAACTCCCCCCAGAAACTATCACGAAGAACCCCGGAATGTCTCCTTTATCCTTCTCCACACTAGTCAACCCTTGAAAATCAGTGTGCAACACCTGCCTTGGGCATCCCTCCCGCGTACAGAACCCACGCCCTCCGGCATGCGGGCCATAAATCTTTTTCCTCGCCTTGATTTTGTTACAAAGGCGAAGATCCGATGCGATTTGCCCAAACCTCGCATCCAACAACGCCCGATTTCTCACCATCATCACATTCTTTTCATCAGATTCCATGGAATCAACAATCCCCTTCTTGGTCGTAATATATCTTCCAATTCCCTACATCCTGTCCCCGGCATCCTTTCCTTGCCCAGCGTTGATGATGGGATTCCATTTCGTTCGGTTCTCTTCAAACTTCAATTCTGGTACCTCCTTGAAGTCCTTCTCAAAGAACTCCAGAAACCCTTCTGTCACATCTTCATCCACTACCACGCCCCTCTTTTTCGCCTCCTCTGACACACCTTCATCAGTTTCAAAGTGTTCCAAAACCCAGAACTCTCTTTCCATTAACTCCATTCTCTTGGTCGCAAAGTACTCTCGAGCGAGGTCATCCTTCACCATCGCCACTATTAAAAGAGCTTCTTCCTCCCCTCTCGCCTTTCCCTTCAACGGAAGCTTCACCACAAGAACTGGTTCTTTCGTACTACCCAGCTCCTTGTGCACATTCCGGGTGGCATGCCAGTACACCGCATGATGGATCGCTCTCAAATCCGCCACCCCAAACACCCTGCGTTGTGCTCTTTCCGCAAATGAATCATCTCCATCCACGGATGCTGATGTTTCAATGCGTTCTTCCCTCCCGGCCGCTCACTCGGTAGCGCATTCACCAGACTCGTCCATGACATATCCGATCCACCAGCCCACTTAACTGTCTTATTCATCCCTTTCGGTGGTTTCTCAGGATGCTTATCTTGAAATCCACGCATCATTCCTTCCTCCACCCCTTCTTTCTTGTCCTGAACAAACCTACTACCGTTCTCACTGCCACCACTTTCATCCTCGCTGGAAGACATCAAATTTATTTTCTGTTCTTTGAAGAATTTCTTCAATGCCGGCTTCGTCATATTACTGAACAGAGTAGCAACCCCCATTGTTTCATCTACAGAAGGGATGTTCACGGTGCCCTTCTTCATCCTCTTCGGAGCAGGTTGGATTTCTACCTCATCTTCATCGTCAGTAAGATCAATTAACCTCCTCTTCTTCTTTCTCTTCTTACTCCCAGCCTTGGTACCCCAAGCCTCTTTTGAGCGGGTTCGGTGGAATTATTTTCCATGTGCTCCGCCTCAACCATGATGGCTCTCCTTCAGAGTCTTCCCTCTGCATGGAAGCTTCCAACAACATGGGAGCTTCTTCAGCCTCAGTAGGTGCTGCGGTTGACCTACCATCACGTACACCCACGACTTCAACCACCTCCTCCCTGACCTCCTTCACCTCCTCTGAAGTTTGAAGCGATAGTTTGAAATCTTCTTGGAGCTTGTTGCCCGCGGTCTTCATCCTGCTATACACCATCCCGTGCATAGACGCCTCGCACAGCTAAATTCTATTTTTAGTGTCCGCATACCCAGATATTCCATCACAGACACATTTTTTCCTCCTAACTTGAACACTGTCTGCAATATCTCTTCAACAGTATTCTTCTTCTTCTTCCGAGTGAGATTACATGGGTTGCACATAACTATGGCAAATTGAAAGAAGTGCTTCCTCATGTCTTCAAAACGACCGGTTCTCGTAGAAGAAGACAACCTCAGTTCCACATGCCATACGCAAGCAACGTACGACAAATCGAAACTCTCCATCTGTGAGACGCACCAGAAGGTCATCCGAGACATGCGTCAACGTCAGGGCTGGACCCTCCTCACAAAACTTCTCAAAGAACTCCGAAAGCCCTTCACATTCCACAAAGTTTAGAGCCAATGTCGCGTAACGAGTCAAGTGACCCACGCTGTAGTTTCCGATAGCCCCGAATCTCTTCAAAGCATCACTAACTGCTTCAAAGTAATGCTCTTCACATCCGCATGTGACTCGTCCACGACGTTCTACACAAAAGATACCGTGCTATGAATTTTGTCTGCAAAGGACATCTTCAGCACATTCGAACTCATCTCGTTCAAAAGGTTGCCGAGTCCTAGTACCTCGTTTATTGTCATTGCCTTCCCATCTTTTCTTCCCCACAGCACAACATCCAAAGAACGGACTATATCCACCCACTTCCCGCCTTCTCCATGCCAGTCTCGTAGCACAAGAATTCGGTGATATCCGTCTATGAGGGTTACGGACACAACAATTCCCCCATCAACAACTATTTAATTCAAATTCTACTCCCCTAGAGATGCCACAGCAATCAAACCTGCAGACGGAAGCCACCCAAAGTTGCGGCATTTCCTCATCGTCGCCTCCTTGTGTCCCAGATTCACACTTCGTACTGTATATTCCGGGATTTCAATTTTCTCGATATCCATCGTCAACCTGCACCTGCGTTGTACATAGTCGGCGACGGAAATCTTTTTGAGAGACAGGGTGTGGCCAACATTCTCCAACGGAACACTGTCTCCTTCATCGGACAGGTCCTCTTCTGGGTCAGTAAGCGGAGCCTTACTCGTTTGAAAGACGTCCATAATATCGTCGTCGGAGTCCTCTTTGTTGCTGATGCTCACTCCTGCGGGCTTCTTCATCCCGTGAGAAGACTTTCTTGGAGTTTTGGAAGCTTCCTCAGCAGGTTTGTGAACCTCCAGAGCAACCACTTTCTCAGGGTGATATGTAGAAGACTTGCCAGCCCCAGACTCTGGAGTAGAACTTTGCAGAATCTCGAATGGGTACATCATCGACGTATCCCACGCATGCAACCCAGCCGAGAACAACTCGCTCAGCGTACTTGGTGGGTCTTCAAGACCTTGAAAACGGTAAGGGTACTTCGCGCTTCCATGCATTATAATCTTCGTCTTCTAGATCACAACCAATTCTTCACCTTCTAGGGCAGTCGCGCTTGGAAGATGGCCATGAAAAGAACGGCAAAGAACCTTCCTGGCACCTCCTGCGGACCCCACACCTCGCACCTCCGCGGTTCCCACTTTCACCTTGCTCTTTTCTTTTCAAACGGTCACAAACAAATGCAACGCATCGCCGCCTTTCACTACCGGCTTCACAGGGAGGCAAAGGCTTCTCCGTCATTGCTCGGGCTGGTGGCATACGTGGCGTAGTGTCTTTTGCCCTCCCTCTCACTCGTGTTAGAGGCGGCATTTCTGACACCCCTGTACTTGGGTTCGGTCGTCTTGAATCCCGCCCCCTTTTATATTTTCGAGGCAGCATCGCAGTTACACGCGGCTGATAGAATCTAAAAGGCTGTTTACGACCGTCGAGAACGCTCGCGAGATCGGTTAGCTAGTTGTAACCTTCACTACCGTTCCTTTCCTTCTACTTCATCACGGATGCGCGTCGGCTCAATATTAGTTTGAAATATACACTGTGCCTATATAAAATTTTATAGCATACTCTCGGGACCTTTACAAAGCTACATCAAGCTACTACTATCTATAGTACACTTGTACAACATGCTTGAGCAATAAAGAAATAAATGAACTTTGAGGCGGACTAATATCACTTTGGAAGAGCGGACCGGATGTCGTGGCGCTTCATCGGTGCACCGATGAAGCCCCACTACACCCCGGTCCGCCGTCCCAAAAATATTTTTGAGATTTTTTTAAACGAGCCCGTGGACGAAGATGATATTTCCTATTTTCAACATTTCATCCAAGCCACACCAACCCACGTGTGCCGCTGTATAAAAGCCGTCCCCACTCTCCCTCCCAACACCTTTCACGCCTTACTTTCCTGATCACAGCTTCTACTGGGATATATTCATCTTCTTCCACAACCGAAAGTATGCCTCGGTTGCGGAAATATAACGATGTATCTCCGTAGAAGGTGGCACACACTCACGTTTCGAAGCCAGGAATAGGACATCTGTTATATGAGGTTAGGTTAGTACATCTTCTATCTTTATTTTATATTTAGGATGTCATATTTCTATGCTGCTTTCGGAGGTTTTCACACACCCTCTCGCTTTGCTGCTAGGAATAGGACATCCCTTGTATGATTTGAATTTAGTACATCTTCTATCTTTATTTTATGTAAAGGATGCTCTATTACTATGCTCCTTGCGGAGGTTTTCGCGCACTTTCATGCTTTGTAGCTAGGTATAGGACAACCGTTGGATGAGATGAAGTTATTACATCTTCTATCTTTATGTTATATAACGGAAGTCTTATTTCTATGCTGCTTGCGCTTTGAAGCTAGGACTAGGACATCCATTACATGATATAAAATTAGTACATCTTCCAATTTTATGCAATAAAGCTCTTGCCCTAATACTCTGCTGCTTGGGGAGGTTTTCGTATTTTGTCAAAATAATTTGGCTAAGAATGCGATAGCCATAGAAAGAAATAATGCATAGAGTGAGAGCAGGAAATCATTCGACCCGCGGTCCATGCTCAGTTCACTCTGGGACAGCCGATCGGCACCCACGGCGCGTTGACAGCGGACGGGGGTGTCGTGAGGCTTCATCGGTACACTGATGAAGCGCCACGACACTCCGGTTCGCTATCCCAGAGTGCTTTGGCGGTGCCACGTATGCAAGCACTCCAGTTTCATCACACACGGCCCGTTAGGACAGTGGACCAGGGTGTCGTGCCGCTTCGTTGGTGCACCGATGAAGCGCCACGACACCCCGGTCTGCTGTCCCAAAAAATAGTTTTAAAAATGTTTGAAACGAGCGGCTGGACAAAGATTATATTTCATAATCAACATTTCGCTTCCCAGCCGCAGGTGTGGCGCTGTATGGAAGCCGTCCCTACTTCCCCTCCCAACATCTTCTACGCCCTACCTTCTTCGTAGTCACACTTTCTACCCGGATACATTAATTTTCTTCCGCAACCGAAGTATATCTCGGTTGCGGAAGGAGAACGATATATTTCCGTAAAAGGTAGCACAGCCTCTCGCTTTGTTGCTAGCAATAGGAAATCCCCTAGATGATATAAAATTATTACATCTTCTATTATCATATCATGTAGGAAATGTCTTATTCCTATGCTGCTTGCGGAGCTTTTCGCGCCCTCTAACGCTTCGTAGCTAGGTATAAGACATCCATTTGATGAGATGAATTTAATACATCTCCTATCTTTATCTTGTACAGAGGATGTCCCATTCCTATGCTGCTTGCGGATGTTTTCGTATTTTTCCACAACCGTGTGGCTAAAAGAAGGGTAACCATAGTAAGTAGCATTGCGAAGGTGGCACACCCTCACGCTTCATAGCTAAGATTAGGACCCCCTTTGTGTCACATGGGAATAGTACATCTATTATTTCCATGTCCTAATACTCTGCGGCTTAGGGAGGTTTTCGTATTTGTTCCAACCATTTGGCTAGGAATGTAAATATAATGCAAAGATATATGCCAAGTTATAAGGAACGGCTGGTACGACTGCGCGTTGGCGGTGCCACGTGTACTTCTACCACAGCTTCATTACTCACGACGCGTTGAGACAGCGGATCGGGTTGTCGTGGCGCTTCATCAGTGCACCGATGAAGCGCCACGACACCGCGGTCCGCTGTCCCAGGCTGTCGTTGAAAAACATGGAAAATAAACTATTTTTTTGGGATAGTGGGCGAAGGAGTCGTGGCGCTTCATCAGTGCACTGATGAAGCGCCACCCCAGCCCGGTCCGCTGACCTACCAGCCGTTCCCTATAACCTCGCGTATATGTTTGCCTTCACCAAGTTCCGTATCCCTCCAGTTTCCACGCTTTCCCTGACACCTCTTTACGGCTTCATGTGCATCTCAGGCATCGTGCACATCTACCTGCCGTGTTGAATGAACTTGTTTCGTGCTCTATAGTAGCTTTCCTCTCCCGCCCGCTAACGTCTCCCGCACACTCTCATATCTCATCGGCAGTTATCCCACCCCAGCTGCAGTCTCCCTTGCGATGCCTTCTTTCCTCCGATTCCCTCTCCCATCCGCTGGCATCTCCCGTCCGCTGGCATCTCCCGTCCGCTCCGGAAATTCGAGTCATAACCCGTCAATGCATCCCCTTCACGTACATGCATAAAATGGCTCCACATATTTCATCGAGGTCTACGTCAACGGCACCCTCAAGCTCCGATATGAAGGTTGGAAAACTGTATGGCTTCGAAGATGAGTTTGTCACATTATGCCTTGTGTGACAAAGTAGTATGTACTACAAGCTGCTGTCTTCTTTAGTCATGACCTCTGTAGCGGCGCGTGACCTTCAAGCTAGGTTCGGTCACAGTTGCTCTCTGTTTCAACTGCAAGCCTGCTTTGAGGCGCAGTATAAATAAAGAGGTACGACCTGGACTGCTCCTCTTGCGTGGAGAGCAGCCAGCCACGACCCAACATCTCATCATCTTCCCGTATCATACAGTGCACTCGCCTCTGTATTACATTTGGTAGCATCGCCTTTCGTTCCTCACCGCTGGAACGCATCACAACATCTTTCCTTTCACTGCTGCGTGTCCCAAGATGCCGCTAGCCAGCCAGTCGAAACTTGGCCGCCGCGTTCCCACACCCACGCCGCCGTCCCAAGCAGCTTCGTCCCGTCGTTCGGCGTCTCTCCCGCCAGAACCACCACAGGTTTCAGCCGTCCCTGCCGAGGCACCGCCAGCAACCCAGTCGCTCTCTCACATGAGTCCAGCAGCTCTCCCCTTGGCGCAGATCAGCCACTCGAATTCAGAAGCTCCTGTCCCCGCCAATACAGGTAACACTGCTGCAATCAACGTTGCTTCTAACCACACGACATCTCCTCCTCCCCCTGCCGCTCTTCTGTCAATGATTCAGGAACAGCAGAACACCATGGCCTTGGTAGTTTCTCAATTGCAAGCTCTCCAGAACCGCATCGAAACTCCGCAAAGTGTTCCATCACCACAGTCTCTTACTCCAAGAGCTGGTCCGCCGGTCACAGCGTCGCATCCAACGAATCCTTCTACACCATCCCTCCTGCAGGTTCTGAAGTCCTCTAACTTTTCGACCTACCACGGCCGTGACAGCGAGCGTACATCGATCAAAGTGCGTTCTTTTGTCTCTAACGTGCGCAAAGTAACCATCCTCTGTCCTTCAATCACAGCAGCACAAGAAGTACACATTGCGTCATGCCTGCTACGTGATAACGCGGACCATTGGTTCTCCCGCACGACGCGAGAAGGAGAGAACTTTCATACCCTCGAACAACTCCAGACTGCAATGATGTCCGAATTCGTCCCTGCAAACGAGACTGCACTTGCGCGTGTCCAGCTTATCCGTATGAAGTACAGCGATGGCTCCCTTGAGAGCCATATCACAAAGTTTCGCGAGCTCGTAGATATCTGCAACACTCCAGTCACGGAAGCGTTCACCTTCTTCCAACTCAGCCTCCCTGTTCTTTTCAAAAAGAAGCTCTCCGTCCGCTTCCCAGATGGTGGACCACCGAACATGGCCGAAGTGTACAACTTTGTGCGCACAGTCCACATCTCGGAGAAATGGAATGAAGGATCCCAACCGTCGTCCACATCATCGAAATCAAAGACGTCGAAGAACAAAGACCGTTCGTCGAAATCAGGATCTGGAAAGTCTACGGAACCGTCGTTGATTGGCAAGGATCTTTCTTCAGAGTGTTGGGGACCAGCCGATGTCCGCAACCCACTGGAGAATCGCATCTACCGCGCTCACGATCGTTGCATGAAGTGTGGAAAAGGACCTTGGAGTGATTCCTCCCACCCGTGTCGACTCAACGTGGCTGGAGCCTCCGGTCACAAGAATCGCTCGAAAAACTAGTCGAGCCGCACGCCGGTGCGGCACCGCTTGGCGCTCGATCGCTCCCAAAGCTTTCTGCTATCGACGCCAACCCCGTCGGCGAGATGATGTACTCTGGCACGCTCAATGGATCTCCAGTTGCCTTTCATCTGGACCCCGGAGCTTCACATGCCTTCGTCTCGCTGAACACTGCACACTTGTGCAACCTCTCCCTGGAACCTTCCGAATACCACCTCACCGAACTTGGCAACTGAACAACTGTCCCAATTCATTTCCAGGCGACAGCTACGATCGCTCTACAGGCAGGGGAAGCCCCCGTTAAAGTCTATGTCATCGATATGAAAGACACGGATAACGGGCTTCCACTCATCACCGTCGGTCGTCAATGGCTCCAACAGGTACGACCTCACGTCGATTGGTCATCGTACAGCCTAACCATTAAGCGCGCTAATGGTTCTCAAGCGAAAGTGCTGCCACGAAACCACTCTACCTCTTCGAAGCGAGTTGACAAACCAACGGTACCGACGATCACTTACAAGCGCATGCGCCGCCTCGTCAAGCAGCGCGGCTGTGAACTTTATGCGTTACGTCTGCGCCCTTCCACGTCCGTCGAATGCCACACCGAGCTGGCCTCTATCGTCGACGAGTTCGAGGACGTCTTCAAGGAAGAGCTACCATACGAGCTGCCTCCGCAGCGCGGACAAGACTTTGAGATCAACCTCCGTCCGGGTGAACCCCCTCCTGTTCGACCCGTAATCAGGCTCTCTACCGCAGAGCTAGACGTACTCCGCAACACCCTAGACGGGCTCCTTCGCAAAGGACTCATTCGCCCCTCCTCCTCACCGTTTGGCGCACCTGTTTTCTTCGTCAAGAAGAAGTCCGGCGAACTACGTATGGTCTGTGACTACCGTGCGCTGAATCGAATCACCATTCCAGACGCCACGCCTCTTCCCCTCATCGATGAGGCTCTGGACCAAGTTGCAGGAGCTACCGTTTTTTCTCAGATAGACCTCGTAGGGGCCTATCACCAGATGCGCATCAAGGAAGAAGACTGCCACAAGACCGCTATCAGGACTCGCTATGGCTCGTTCGAGTGGCGGGTACTGTGCTTCGGTCTCTGCAACGCACCAGCAGCTTTCTCGCGCCTCATCGCTTCCGCTCTACGCCATCTCAACGGACAATGCCTAGTGCTTTACCTCGACGACATTCTTGTCTACAGCCGCTCCATGGAAGAGCACAAAGAACATCTCCGTCAGTTATTCTCCGCTTTGCGAGAGCACAAGTTGTACGCTAGACCAAGCAAGTGCTCGTTCGGAGCGAACAAAGTGGAGTATCTAGGATTCACTGTCTCAGACAAAGGAGTCTCTACGCAGGAGCGTCTTGTTTCTTCAGTACGCGACTGGCCAACGCCCAAGAATCTGAAGAACGTGCAGCAATTCGTGGGCCTCGCCAACTTCTACCGTCGCTTCGTCAAGGGATATGCCGCGATCTTACAGCCACTCACAGACCTTCTCCGCTCTCATACGTTTGAGTGGACGCCCTCGCAACAGTCTGCGTTTGATTCGATCAAGGCTGCCCTCACTTCTGCACCTGTTCTTGCGCATCCAGACCCTACAAAGCCGTTCGTTCTGGCCACCGACGCATCCAAGCATGCAGTTGGTGCAACTCTGTCACAGGACGGACACCCTATTGCTTACCTCTCACACCGTCTTTCTCCGTCAGAGAGCAATTGGGACACCGGGGACCAAGAGCTCTTGGCCGTGATGATCGCGCTCCGCGTGTGGGGTCCGTACCTTCGTGGACGTCGTTTTCTTCTACAGACTGACCACGACCCGATCCGCTATCTTCAATCAAAGTCAAAGCTCACCGGCCGACAATGTCGTTGGCTTGATGAGATCCAGGAACATTCATTCGAGGTTGAACACCTCCCTGGAAAGCGCAATGTGGTACTTGACGCGCTTAGCCGCCGCCCTGACCACCTTCCCATTCTCCGCTCGCTTACCATCTGTATTCCGGATCTGCATGCCCGCGTTCGAGCACTCTACACATCCGACCCCTTGGCTCGCGACATCTTGTCCGGACCTTCAACGCAAAACAACAGTTCTCCTAGGTCACGCCGTATATCCACAAACTTCTCTGTCTGCGACGGAATAATATACTGGGCAGGCACTGGTTCTCTTCGCCTGTACATCCCGGAAGGCATCCTCCGTGACGAGCTCACAGGCTATTTCCACGGTATCGGTCATGTCGGCGCAGAGAAGACATACTTCAACGCAGCTCGAAGTGTTTATTGGCCACAAATGTACCGCTACATTTTGCGCTTTGTACGTCAGTGCCGCAGTTGCCAGTCGAACAAGCCAGTCTGCAAACCACCGCAAGGACTTCTGCAACCGTTACCAATCCCCAATCGCTGCTGGGAGATCGTCACCTTCGATTTTCTCACCGAACTTCCTACCACTTGCAATGGGTACGATGCCATCCTAGTAATTGTGGACAAACTCTCCAAACAGTCCATATTTGTCCCGACGAAGAAGACTGCCAGCGCTCAAGACACCGCATTTCTCTTCGAATATCACCTCTTCGCCAAACACGGAGTTCCCCACACCTTGGTATCGGACAGAGACCCCAAGGTAGCATCAAGGTTTTGGAAAACTCTCACTCAACTTCTGAATGTACGAAGCAATACATCGACGGCCGACCATCCCCAAACGGACGGCCAATCCGAGAACCTAATCCGCACTCTGTCTGCTATGCTTCGCTCGTTAATACAGGCCGCACCTTCGGATTGGGACACCATGCTCCCTACTCTCGAGTTTGAATATAACACCTCGCGTCACAGCAGCACTCGGCTTTCCCCCTTTGAAGTCGCTCTTGGCTACAATCCACACACACCAGTTACTCGTACCCTTGGACAATGTTCCGATCGTTCTCAGTCAGCTGACGACTACGTTAGCAGACGACAGGCGATGGTCACTCTGGCGCGCGAACACCTGGCAAAGGCCAGCTGCAATCAGAAGTTTTATGCTGACCGCAGTCGCCGCGATGTATCCTTTGAACCAGGAATGCTTGTCCTTCTCCGCGCTGATAATCTCTCACTTACACGCCGCTCGTCGCTTCCGAAGAAGTGGCAACCTCGTTTTATCGGCCCCTTTCGTATACAAGAACGTCTTGGGCCAGTAACCTATCGTATCGAGTTACCATGTACCATGCGACGCGCGCATAACGTCTTCCATGTCGCGAAGCTCCGCTTGTTTCACGATGATAACAAGGGCCCGTTAGATATCGTGATCGACAACGACGGTGCAATCGAACAGGAAGTCGAAGAGATTATTGCGCGCAAACGCTTTAATCGACGTGTCTTTTACTTAGTTCGCTTCGTTGGCGAATCGTCCGAGGACGCAGCCTGGCTACCGCGTACAGCTCTCCGCAATTGTGCCGAATCTCTCAAGAACTTTTTGGCTACTCAGGCTTCGACGAGGACGTCTTTAGCCAAAGACCGGGCGAATGTGACAAAGTAGTATGTACTACAAGCTGCTGTCTTCTTTAGTCATGACCTCTGTAGCGGCGCGTGACCTTCAAGCTAGGTTCGGTCACAGTTGCTCTCTGTTTCAACTGCAAGCCTGCTTTGAGGCGCAGTATAAATAAAGAGGTACGACCTGGACTGCTCCTCTTGCGTGGAGAGCAGCCAGCCACGACCCAACATCTCATCATCTTCCCGTATCATACAGTGCACTCGCCTCTGTATTACACCTTGTAATCCGCAATCATTACGCGTCGACAATGCGAGACGAAGACCGGCCAAAGAAAGTGGGACACAACGAGTTCGTTGATTACGATATCAACAATCGCAATGTCCCACCGCTGGCAAAGAATTACTTCTCTATTCTTTTGGGTCCAGGACATCCGCCGTTTACTGACAGTGAACTACGGTTCGTCGCTCTGAAGAGTTCTTATCTTCAGCTATACCTCTGAACGAGGTTATTGGACATCTCAGATGGTGAGAGGGACTGGCGTGTAAGGGACTTTTGGAATGCCCATACCGAGGTGAACTTTAAAGGAATACCGAAGAATGTGACTTTGACCGAGTTTTTAAAGTCCATGACTATATCTCCTAAGCGAGTAGGACGGGTGGTCTCCCCGTTCACCACAACCGTTGTCACACATTTCCAAAGGATTCTGTTTCTCTCGATCATTCAGAAAGTTTCGATGGAAAAAAGAGTTATAGGCCAGAAGAGGAAAAGAGAAGACGAGAAATATCTCACACCTTTTGTGAATGTCCAAATATCCAACAAACTCCAAGCTCAGCGTGGTGGCTTTGGCGTGCAGTTCAAAACGAAGGCATGGGATTGTTTCTCTCGATTACTAGGATTCCCTACCGTGGTGTTCATGGTTCTTCCATTCATCCGAGCCATGTACGACGAAATGCAGTTTCAAGCGATTGAGACGAGGACAGAGGGGTTCTTCCACCGGGATAACAGCCATCGCTTGCTATCGAGCAAAATTGAAACGGTTATTGAAACAGATGTCATCCCGTGGGCATATAATTTACTGCAAGAAATCGATTCTGCCCTCCGAATGCTTGCGAAGGAGTTCATTTCGGACCTCAACAAGATTATTGTGAATGAGCAGTTCTACTCAATTTCAGAACCAGGACGATGGACGGCTCTGAAGACGTTTACCAGAGACCTATCATGGTCTTTTGCTCATAGATTCGATAGTTTCTCGAATACGCTTGTGTCCTCCGTAATGGAGGCCACAAGCCCGTTGGAACTGAAAGAATCAGTGATCGTCTCTGGTATGGCGGTAACGCCGATATCCAAACAAAAACCTGCATACAAATTTAAGATGGTGTGTAGGAGGTAGAGGAAGTTTGGAAACCAACGGAGCCGAAGGAGGGGAGAGGGGAAGAAGGGGATGGTGATACGAACATAGTGGCCGAAATTTGGAAAGGAAGTACTGCTGACGAAACGTCCGGGGTAGGCGTAATACCACCACCATCTATTATGTCTTTGGATGACAAGATGGCTTTCCGAAATTGTGAGGAAGAGATGGGGAAGTACTTTCGCTTCTACAATTTCGGGTTTGAAGATATGGTAGAGATAGACGAGAAGTTGCGTAGAGATGGTGTGTCTCCGTTAGGAAAAGTTACACTGGTTCTCATGGACCTCCGTACAACATCCGGGGGAACAAGAACCAAAGCCACAGCTAGTAAGACGTACTGAGCCCTCAGAACATGAGAAAATCTGCAAAGCTTCTACCATGGCTGCTACGTTCTGGGGACCATTACATCATCTTCAGTGCTCTCGAGCAGGTCAAGGAATGGAGAGATGTACTTTTTGCTATTGGGTCAAAACAATAAAACCGAGTACTAAGACGTTTTTTTTTGTTGTGGAACAGGTCCCGATGCACTTTGTACGGTCGCAAGGCAACCAGATTCGTAACCCTCAATGTAGGTGCTGCTCCCTTTTCTCTGCAATAGAGCATGCTGTACATTGAGGTCAAAAAAATCTCACCTATGGGCAACAGCATGTGAAGGTGAACTACGAGAACTTCAACTTTGTGCAGCCGAGGTACCCGGAATACCAGAGTGTCATTGACCAGGTACCTCCCATATCTAATGAGTACAATCTTCAGTGGAAGAGAGAGATGAAAGGTGGGGGCTACGTTTTACAAATGGTGAGGTCCAAACAGAAACCTCGGGCATTGTTGAAGAAGCTAATCAGTCGGTTTTTCCAGGCTGGGGTTATTGTGGTCGACTTGTTTGCGGGGACGTTAACGAGAGCAATGTGCATGGAGTTACAATTGCATCGTAGGTTCATCGGGTGTCAGCCGGACCCTGACTGCTTTGCCCATGCTAGGGACATCGCAATTGTTCAATTCGTACTGTGCCTGTGGTAGAATGAGACGGGTATCCAGGTAACGCAGGAAGTTAGGAAGGTTATGATTAGGGTGTTGAACTTACTTCCGAAGTGAAATGTCTGCCCATCGAGATCATGGAAAGCTCCATCCGGATACGCTGGTATCAAAAGTTTCCTACGCTTATTGGGGACTTTCTTGCGTCAATGTGGCGGGATGCGAGGTTGGTCACCATCTGTAGTCGTAAGGCCCTTCAAGAATGGCCTAAAACTCTGCAAGGAAAGATGGGGCTTCTGGATTGAAATGCCATGTTGGCACTGGAAGCGACCATGTGCGGTTGTCCTATCGGAAAGTCGACAATTCGTCACCCTGGCGCCGGAGTGGGGGTGTTCACTACACGCCGATTCATGGAAGGTGAAGAGATATGTTACTTCTATGGAGCACTGGTGTACCACGATCTAACGAAGAGAAATGAGGTACATAAGAAATATGGTGAAGGGTTATTAGGAGCCACTTTCGAACGCTTTCGGAAGTATGCGATGCAGTTTAACGTCCGCGGCGATATTTTCCATAACCTCCCAGAAAGAAGACGAGGAGCAAGTTTAATACCTGTATGGATTGTCCCCGCCCCTTTTCTATTGGGTGGAACGATTAACAGTCCCAAATATGTGGAAGTTGATAAGAACATTGACGCAGTTGCGGATGGTGTGACGAAACGAAGGACTGCAAATATGCGGGTCATTCAAACTCCAAATACAGGACGCACCCCGCATCAACTACGAGAATACCAAATGCTTGCGGTGCGAGCACTTCGGAAACTGGAAGAGAAAGAGGAATTGTTTGCGGATTATGGGGTAGAGTATAGCTGGGGTACATTGGCAAATCCTATTATAGTAATCGATTAGAAAATGTAGTAAACTAGCTACATGTAAAACATATAAGTAAACCTCCGTAAAGAATTGGAAATTATTGCACTCCAACTTCGGCGTTCAGCACGAAATAGAAACTAAACACTTTAGCTGAAGTGCAATATGGAAGTAAATAGATACATAAAAGGTAGCGAAGGGCAGCAAATATGATGGTGTACGTTTTTTTAACATTATGAGAACTTTCTAGTTCAGAAATGGAGATTTGGGTGGCAATTTTTCGGTTTTGGAATCGGGGAATAAAAAAAACTGCACTTGGTGATTCCTACCACACTCCGCTAGATTGGGGGTGTGCATTCGATTGGTGACGATCGATCACGGCGAGCACCAAACACGTCGAGAGCAGAGCAGTTCCGATTCCAGTGACCTTTGATGACGGTCAACGGCTAAGACGTGGAGAGCCTAGCTTCAACCGCAACGAACTGTACCGATTGTATATGGCGAAACGTAAGACGAAAGGTGTGAATGCGGAGGAGCTTAGCGGTCGCGCGTCAAAGAGCCCAAGGCGTGGCGAAACGGTGAGTGGCGAAGTTCGCACCGCTCGTAGTACGAGTGCGCCTCGGGGTGGTTTACGTGGGAAAGGGAGGAAAGATGCGGCGAGGAGCGACGGTGTGGCAAGGAGCGTCTAGGGCGGAACATCAGAGCATATGGAGCGAACGGAGCGAACGGAGCGAACGGAGCGAACGGATCGAACGAAGCGAACGAAGCGAACGGAGCGAACGGAGCGAACGAAGTGAACGGAGCAAACGGAGCGAACGGAGCGAGCGGTGCGAACGGAGCGAACGAAGCGAACGGAGCGAACGGAGCGAACGGAGCGAACGGAGCGAACGGAGCGAAAGAAGTGAACGGAGCGAACGGAGTGAACGGAGCGAACGGAGCGAACGGTAAGCATTGTGGTGACGAAACCTATTTAAAACGCACGAGAAGAAGTAGTTAGTCCCAAGAAAAACATATGAGCGCAGCGAGGTAGGGTAAAGAAGGTTCTGCACGGTGGTCTGGAGAGAGATGGTCGTAGGAGACGCGCAGAGACTGCGCGAGCTTTAAAGGAGAGCGATAGCGGGGATATGATAGTGAGGGGTAAAGAGCTTCGTTCGAGTGTCGAGGTAAGAAAAATAGAAAGAAGTAGAACCATATTAGGTATTCGGGGTTTTTGAGGAAGAAAGGGAACTAACGGTGATAAAGTGCCTAAGGCTGGGGTACCCGAAGAGGTGCACGGATAAAGGGAGGAAGTGAGGTGTGGTCACCCGGCGAGGACGCGAGGAGGGGAGAGTTTCGTTGTCGTGACGCTAAATAGAGTGCTAAAGAAGGAAAGCATTGGTTTCAAGCAAGAGAATGCCAACTGGGAGAAAGAAGAAACGAGGCGTGTGCGACCAGTGGCGGAACGTGAAACAGGGGAGGGTAGTGAGAGAAGAATAGGGAGTGTGGTTCATGGATGGGGAGGTGTTGAAGTTGTGGAGAAGGGGGAGATCAGCGACGAGAACATGCGGACGGGAGAGGGGTACGACGTAGATGTGGTGGATCAACCGAGGAACTTGTCGGAGAGACAGCAGCAGTGGTTCAGAGGGATTTCGAAGGGGAGGACGACGTACAAACGGAACGGCGTAGTGAAGTGAATTTTGTGGGGACGGTGCCACTAACGCCCCAAGGGATGCGTGTAAAGCACAACACCGTTTTACTTTCGAAGGATGTGAGATACGAAAGTGTCGACGGTCATGGAGAAAGCGGAGGTAGAATTCGAGGAGATAAATGGGGTTCTACAAGGGAACGAGAAGGCAATGAGGAGAACTTAAGCGTATTGCCACGGACTGCAATCGTTCAGAGGGTGACGTCACTGAAGGCACAGCTGGTAAATATGAAGTAAGATCACTATAAATTGATGGTGAGTTTGAAGCTGACGCAGGAAGAGTTGGGACGGCTGAGGGAGAAAAATAAACGGCAAAATGTGTTGATCGGAAGTCTTCGGGAGGCAGTGAAGGGCAGAAAGTGAGGTGGTGGAGAAAGAAAAGTGAGAGGGCGCCGAAAGTATGATAGTGGAGTGGAAGAATGTTTTTATAGATTCGGAAAAGCTTTATATGATTGGATTCGTCATTATGCGAAGTTGGAGATGTCTAAACTTTGTTTCGAAACGGAAAAAGTTGGTTGAAGCTGGAAGAACAGGAGTGAGACGGTGGGAGAAAGTAGAGAGGGGAGTATGTTTGTAGTTGTGGAGAAGGCGATGATGCCTAGGTGCCCAATTCAGGTTGCATATGAGATAAGGCCCTACACAACATAGACGGAGGGTGGAAGTGATGTGTTTTTGAAGTATGTGGTCGAGACAGAAATATGGGAGAGACGTTGGAGACGATAAGAAAAGCGGGAAGGAAACAAGAGTGCGTGGAAAATGTAAGCGCGGACAAGCGTCTGAAGCAGCGGATGAAGCAGACGATAAGCGATATGATTGGATTGCGAAAGCGGGCTGCTCTGTAGGTGTCGAACCGGACAAATATTATCCAGAACAACCCCTCTTTTCGTCCTTAAATAGACAGATTCGGACAAAATAAACACTACAAAAATACAGAAGCGATCGGTATCAGTTTTATCTCGACCTTTCACCAATATTAAAGAAAAACATATCCGATCTCCTCAAACAGAACCGAATCGGTTTTATCAAATTACAAAAACGGACGTAATCAAAATATAGTTGAAGCAGATTGAATCGAAACGGGTAAACGCAAAATAAAATAAGAAGAATTCAAACAATTATGTAAAGGCTGCATCTTTAACGCGGTACACGTGTACCTGATATGTTCTTGGCTGTGATTTTTTGTTACATTCCAAGAAATGAAAGCTGTTAACTACTTATTTCTTCCAATAGAGCTCTATATACGTTGTTGAAAATAAAGAAGTTGATTAAGAAGTACACAAAATCCCAGACCGGGAAGAAAAAACCCGAATAATACTGTTGGAATAGGTGTTTGAAACGAATAGAACCGGAACAGAAATAAGAGATTCCAAAACTAAGCAGAATCCAAGTAACAAGAAGAGTATTTGAAACGGACGAAGTCGGACAAGCACTTTAGATCTTGTTCCCACGGATGGAAACGGATAATTTGCCACTCAAAATGTTTGGAAACATATTTTTTCGGCTACTAAGTTTTTGGATAACAATTCGCTCCAAGGCCATTCTTGGTCCTGCAAGAATATTTTGGGTAGTTTTTTGCAAAGAACACTGGATATTTTCAGACGGATAGCCGTCCAGTTCGACCCCTACTGCTCGGGACAGATTATTCTCTTTACTGAGATATGATTTGATTTCGAAGCGGGCGAAGCATAACTAGGGGATGGAACTTGGTGACTAGTTGAAGAAGCAGATGAACGAGGATCGCGAGAAGCTTATAGGAAGTGAGGAAGATAGAATGAACAAGTTGTGTGCGTGGAGAATGAGCCATTTCGAAGATCTTGCGTATTCTGGGTCAACTGTGCATCCTCCACCGTGGAGCTGTGATGATGAAGACAAGTATTTCAAGAACGGAATGGCGGTGGCAGTGTTGGAGGAGTTCATGGTATACGCAGTGGAGACCAAATGTAATAAGGAAAACCATTACGTGGATGGGACGGTGATGCACCTTGCGAGACTTGATGCGTGGATTGGGTGTGTTGTGAAAACGATGAAGGCGGGTGTGGGGCATGGAGGACAAAGGCAGCTATTGTTTTCTACATGGTATTGGAGGTATCTAACGAGAGCAGTGGAGGGTAAATTGAAGGTGGCATAGGAATTGGTGAGGGACGAGCACAGCGAAGAGTTTGAGAACGATGGGTTTATAGAGGGGGATCCGAGGTGAGCGTTCGGAAATTCGAAGAGAACTGTGACGGCTAGGCTGTGGATTCCATCGAGGGAGATTTTATACCTAGCGGTGAACGGGGAATACTTTATCGCCAATTTTACGCGGAGACTTGGAGCGGTTCTTGAATGCTACATAGCAGCGTGCAGACCGAAGAATCCCGGTTTCAATCATTTGTTTGGGCACCGGGGAGAGGATAGGGATGGAGCAGAAGGAGGAGAGGGGAGAGGGTAGGGTGAATAAAAGTTGGAGGACTGGAGATAGCGGTGGGATGATGAAGAAGTGGTATATCTTCTTCATCCCATACCTATCTCCAATATTTCGTGTGGAAGAGGGTTGTAGTGATTGGTTTTTGAAACTCCTATGGAATGAGTGCTATGCGGGGGTGGGAGGTAGAGCCTGGGGGTGGGGTCCCGGTAGAATCTGTTGAAGTAGAATCTTTGGAAACAGCAGTGGAGGCGGGAAGTGAAGGAAGTGCGGGGTAGTTCTGGCAGAGAACATGAACTGAGCCAAGGATAAAAGAGAAGGGGATGTTTCCAAACCATGGAGGAACGTTGTCTGATGTAGAGTGGGTGGAGATGGGAACTGGATGGCGGTGTGGTTATATTAGTCTTCTGTTGCCCATCGGAGGCATACGCAGTTGAGGGTGACATCGACTTCGTCGCTTGGTGGCACGAGCTCCATGAACTGTGCGGAGGCGAACTCTTTGGAAGATGGAGTGGAGGAAGGAAGATTGAAGCGAAGAAGGGAGATGAGTTTTCAGTCCCAGAAGATGGGGGTGGAGTTGGAGGAGCTGATGCCTGCAACGAGGACGTGAGAGAACTTTGAGTATTTAGAAAGACCGAAGGAAGAGGCGGACAATATTTGTTGGATGAGAGAGATTGGAGGATCCTGCAGCGCGAACTCGTTCCACTCTTCAATATAGTGACCAATTGATGGGACATAACTGCCGGAGACGTAAGCGGGGTGGACCACGGTTATTCGGGTGCGACGGAGAGTGGGGGAGTTCTTTGAGGGTTCTAGAACTTCGGGAGAAAGGGTGATGAATGAAGGGAGGGTGCGTGTTTTCCAATCTGTTGGAGTGTCGTTGAGGAAGACGTCTTGTAGTGATTTGGAATTGGAATGACGATTAAAGTGGAGGAATTTGTGGGCGGTGATGAGATCAGCGAATGAGATAAGTTTACCATCACGGACCAAACCGGGTTGGCGTGGTTGGATGGGAGAGGCGAGGGCAAGAGCGGAGGACGCGATGGAGGGGTTGGTGGAAAGGGAGTTCCAATCTTTGGTGGCATTGGAGTGATGGATGGCGCGAATGGTTTCTTCATGTGCGCTGGACCTGTGCTTTGAGATTTTGGAGTAGTGTGACTTGAAGAGGGAATGAACGTGCTCGAATATGCCGGCATCGTTGAAGTGGAAGCCCCCGAAGCGGCAAATGTTTTCGACGATATGGTGGAGGAGATGGAACTTTGGGGTGCCAAGGCTGGAAGGGTGGTGGGGGCCAAAGACCAGTACCGCTGTGGGTTTGAAGGAGTGGATTTGGAATTGTAGGTCGGTGAGGCGGGAGTCGTTCCATTCTGCGAGGGTGTTGCATGGCATGGAGAAGAGGAGGATATCGGAGTACTTGGTGAAAACGGAAGTGATGGGAGCTGCATTGATTTCGTCACAGCAGCGTTCGAAGAAGGCGCCGATGAAGGGGAAGACCATGTCGAGTGAGCGGTAGTATTTTGCTTCGAGCATACCAAGTAGGCCGTCGGAGGTGAAGATACCGTTAAGGGTCTGACCGTTGTCAGAGGAGGAAAAGTCGATGTAGAGTCCTGTGGCTGGGGAGTGCTTTTCGATGGAGGTGAAAATGGTGTTCACGTGTTTAAGGAGAGGACGGAGTTGAAAGAACGACGGGACTTGGTGGAACCGGAGTGGTGAAGAGTGACTCTGACTTGAATCTCTCGATGGCTGCGAGCTTGATGAGCTTGCAGATGCTGAGCGGGAAATTATGGAGTGATTCGAAGGAGAAGATGTTGTAAGGGGAGAGGAAGGAGATGATGTTGAGGAGAGGGTAAGGGTCAAAGAGGGAGGACTATTTTGCAAGGGAAAGGGAGTGAAATGCTTCAACGGCCTGTTCCTTGGTGTTCCGGGCGATTCTAGTATTTCTGGAGAGGTGAGCTTTCTTGGCATCTTGAAAGAGGGCAGAGTGTGCTTGTGGGCAGCGAGAGTCTGGGTCTGGGATCAAAGAGTGGTGGATGGAACTCGTAGATAGAGCTCGGAGCGGGGGACGGTACATCAGTGGCATGGATGTTGGGGTCGGGTGCCCTGGGAGAAGCCGAGAATTTCCTTTGCTCTTAGAATGCCTGCGCAGAAGCTGCCGATGATTGGGGGATAATGACAGAGCACGTCATTAGCGTCACGAAAAGAGGAGCCAGCAAGGCTCGAGGAGAGAAGAGGTTCGAAGAGGTTGGAGAGGGTACGATGGATGGGTTCCATTTTGGTAGAGCGGCAGATGTTGAAAAAGGTTTGGGGGATGCAATCGGGGTTTTGAGACCCGGTGGCCAGACTGAAAGGGATTGGAAGGTATCCAAAAAGGGTGAGGTTGCCGGTGATATATTTGCAACGGAACGAATTGCAGAAGTGGAGTAGGGTGATGTGAAGGGGGTGGGAGGTGCTGGAAGAGGATTTGAAAGAGGTGGAGAACTTGTCAAAGTAAACTTGGACGAAGCCGATGAAGGAGTCGATACCGGTGTTCTCAGAGGTTTGCCCGCTGCAGGAGTTATTGGAGGACTGCATGATTGTGAGGTTCAGGGCTGGGACAGCTTCTGTTCCGAGAGAGGAACCCATGTGGTGAGCGAAAGCGGAAGAGCCGGAGAATTTTGTATGGGGAAACTGGCGGAAGAAGGCGTTAGTGGAGGTGTGCGAGTGCGAGTTGTCCTTTAAGGATTTGGATAGCATCCTTTCGTAAAATAGTGACTGTGAAGAGGTGCTGTTGGTCGTGGAGAGTGGTGGGGGTAAAACCGGTGTTGCTGACGCGTTATTGAAAGAGGTCTGTTTGAAGTGTGAGACACTGAGAGGCGGAAGAGATGGTGTTCCAGAAGGCTGAATTGGAGAAGGCGGGGTCGTGGAGGAGAAAGATGATTTTATCTGCATTGCAGTGGCCGAGAGTGAAAGCAATGGAAGAGACGTAGAGAACCATTCGTTCGAGGTGGGGGTTGTTGATGAGAGGGAAGGAGGGGGGCGGTGGAGGAGGTGGGGAGGAGGAGAGGGAACAGACGGGGGTGCCTACGATATGGTAGGTGTTTGTGTGTCGACGGAGAGGAAGAGCTGTTGCTGGTAGTAGGAATCGTCGTCGGTGATGGGGACGTTATCGGAAGGACGATTGGAAAGAGGAGGTGGGGGGGTTGGTGGGAGTTGGGGAGTGGACTGGTGACGCTTTGTGCATGGGAGGAAGTGAGAAACGTTGCCGCTGGGGGAGAGAAAACGCTTCTTTGTGGTGAGACGGTCGCGGCATCTTTTTTGGTGCCTTTTAATCGCAGGGATCTTGCCAGCGATGAAGGAGCAGCCTTCAAAGCAGCAAGTAGATCTTGCGTGGGGCGTTGTAGGGGTGTTGGGGATAGGCGAGGTACGTAGCGGGGAGCGTAATATGGCGCACGGATGGTGGGATGGAATGATGGGGGAGGTGGGACGTGATGCGAAGGCATTTCAATAGTGAGAGAATAAACGGCCGATATCTGATATGGGAATTGTTGAATAGATGTGCTGTATCTCTATAGAGAGTTCCTATTCGAAGGGTTTGTATTCTTCTAATCGTATTCCATAAGTAGCTATCTATGTGTATATATCTCTATTCGTCGCTGTATGGTTCTGAATATGTGCCACTTACACACTTACATTGGGTTTGGAAACTAGCATGAACGGAATTAACATGCTAGTTTTTCTTCCATCCAAACTAGCAATGATGTAAATAATCGTGAATGATTCTTTCCGCACAAACTAGGACAAGTGGAAACGTGGAAACATTTACGGAATTTAAGCATATCCAAATTTGAATAAACTCACCGCTTTCTCGATCATTTTAACTCGGCCATTTTTGACACCAAAACTAGCATTCCGATAACACCGACGCACTTATACCAGTACAAGATGCGGCACGTTGTGAAAGCATAGTTCGTGCAATCACAGTTGGTAGCGACGCGACCTAGAGAGAAGGATCAAAAGCAGTCATCATTGAAAAATAAGAAATCTAGTGGTGTCGATCATGAGAGGAATTCCTTTGCGTCTTGGTGCAAAGAGTGGACCGGACGCGCACGAAATTCTATAGGCCTTGTATACTAGTACTTTTTGTTCGTAACACATCAGCTCGGCAGATGATCTGTCAAGCAAGTTTCAGAGCTAACATTTGAACCCAAATTGTCAAATGCTGCGTCCAATTGGTGTCGCATTCGGCTGACAACACTTTCGTCACGTATGAGAAGACCAAGCAACATACCAAGAGTTTTTGTAACCATTCAATTCTAACATTCACCGGAAGATACATTGGTGGTGTACCGCAGTTTCGAAGCAAAAACGGTAAGTTCCACTAATGAAGTACTATAATTAGACCTGTCGATGTACCCCAACTATACTCTACACCCTAATCCGCGAACAACTCCTCTCCAACTTCCAGTTTCCGAGGTGCTCGCACCGCAAAAATTTCGTATTCTCGTAGTTGATGCGGGGTGCGTCTAGTATTTGGGGTTCAAATAGCCCGCACATTGGCAGTTCTTCGTTTCTTCACCCAATCTGCAAATGCATCCATGTCCGTATCACCTTCCATATACTTGGGATCGTTATTTGTTTCACTCGATGAAAAAGGAGGGGATACAATCCATACAGGTATTAAACTTACCACTGGTCTTCTTTCTAGTAGTTACGGAATATATCAGCATGGACGTTAAACCCCATCGCATACATCCGAAAACGTTTTGAAAGGACTCTCAATGACCGTTCACCATATTTTTTTTGTACCTTCCTTCTCTTCGTTAGGTTATGAGACACCAGTTTTCCATAGAAGTAACACATCTATTCATTTTCTCTGAATCCTGTGGTGAACACCCCCTTCCTGCGCCATGGTTACGAATCGTGGACTTCCAGATACGACAACAGCACATCGTCGCTTCCATTGCCAAGATGGCATACCAATCCACTAGCCTCATTATTCCTTGCAAAGTTTTCAGACATTTATGAAGTGCCTTACGCTTAGCAGTCATGACAAAGCTATCACCTCGCCACATTGACGCAAGAAAGTTCAAAAGATACGTAGGAAAATTTTGATACAGGAAGTACCCTGATGAAGCCTTCCATGATCTCGATGGACGGACATTCTACTTCGAAAATAAGTTCAACACACGAATCATAGCATTTCAAACATCCCAATTTGGTGATATCCGTCAATGGGGGTTACGAACACAACAACTTTCCCTTTTATAACTATTCCATCCATATCATACTCCCCTAGAGATGCCACAGCAATCGAACCTGCAGGCGAAAGCCCTAAAGTTGTGACATTTCATCATCTTCGTCTCCTTGTGGCCCAGATTTACAATTTGTACTGTGTTCTTCGGAATTTAAATCATCTCAATATCCATTGTCAACTTGCGCAGAAAATAGTCGAAGACGGAAATCTTCTTCAGAGACAGGGTGTTGTCTACCTCCTCCGACGGAACACTGTCACCTTCATCGCACAAGTCTTCCTCCGTGTCAGTAAGCGGAGCGTTACTCGTGTGAAAGACCCCTAAAATATCGTCGTCGGAGTCCTCTATGATGCTGGAGCTCGTTACCACGGCCTTTTTTATTCATTGAGAAGACTTTCGTGGAGTTTAGGAAGCTTCTTCAGCAGCGTTTTCTACCGCCGGAGCAACCGTTTTCTCAGGCTGGAATTTGGGAGACTCCTCAGCCCCAGAATCTCAAGTAGGACTTTGCGGAATATCGATTGTGGTCATCATCGACATATCCCACGCATACAACCCAGGCGAAAACAACTCGCTTAGCGTACTCGGTGGGTCTTCAAAACGTCGAAAACGATAAAAGTACTTCACGCTTCCATGAATTATAATCTTCATTGCTCGGGATGGTGGCATAGGCGGCATAAGTTTCTTTGCTCTCTCTCCCTCGTGTTAGGAATGGCATTTCTGACACCCCTGTACTTGGGTTTGGTCTCCTTGAATCCCACCCCCTTTGTGCTTGCAAGGCGGCATTACGATTAAACGCGGCTGATAGAATCGAAAAGGTTCTTTATGACCGTCGGTAACGCTCGAGAGACCAATTAGCTAGTTAAAACCTTCACTATCGTACCTTTCCGTCTACTTCATCACGGATGCGCATCCGCTCAATATTAGTTCAAACTATACACTGTGTCTATTTACACTTTTATAACATATTCGCGGGACGTTTACAAGGATACATCAAGCTACTTACATCCATATTACACTTGTACAACAAATTTTGACCAATTAAAAAATAAATACAAATTATGGTGGACTAATTTCACTCTAGGAAAGCGGATCGGGGTGTCGTGGCGCTTCATCGGTGCACCGATGAAGTACCATGAACACCCAATCCGCTGTCAACGACGCGTTGGCGGAGCCTCGTATGCCACCACCCTAGTTTCATCACACATGGCGCGTTGACAGTGGGTAAATTTCACCGCTCAGGGCTCGTTCGCGGTGCCACGTGTACCACCGCCTCAGCTATACCACTCATGGCACGTTAGGACGGCAGACCGGGGTGTCGTGGCACTTGATGGGCCTGACCGCGCAGCCATCATCTCCCAGTTCCTTAAGGATCTCGAGGTGGCTGCTTCCGGAGCGTCCGGTGATAGCACGCAACTGTGAGTTGCGATACTAGCACAGCTAGGGCCTCAGGTTCATCCTCCTGGATCACTGGGGGGTGCTAGACCTTCCTCGTGAGGGGAGGTCAGCTCGCACCTACGCTTGGTGGTTGTCTCTTCGAGTAGCGGGGGCAATATAGTTCAATTAAGACCGAGTGACTTGAGTAGACTCTGATCTTCCACGCCAAATTTTATCTTCTCTCTTCTTCTTCTTCTCCTTTTCTCGAGGCTTCTCCTTCATCTTATTTTCTCGAGTTTTCTACTTCATCTTCTCTTCTCGAGGTGCCATACTCCCTGTACAAGGGGTTCTTCTTCTCTTCTGAGGTCGCCTCATGGCACCCTCTATCTTTTCCTGAGTTTCACGTCTTCCTTGGTATCGAGGGGAACGACAACGGTGTCACACCGGAGCGTTCGTGACGACGATTTTGTGGTCCAATTCGATCGGTTTGTTATCCCAACAGGGCTTGTTTGATTTTACTGGGTACCCCCTCTCCAATACGGCTATGGTACTGCACGATCTTCGATCGGGGTACATGTTCCACCGGTTCTTCCGTGTCACTAGACGGCGGGTATCCATACCAACGAACTTGGTACTGTAAATAACCATCGGAGTGATAGCTATGTGCGACGATACGGTCGATGACGAACTCCTTGGGGTGAACATCCCGTTTCGCGGTTCCTGCGCTCGCTGGGTCCACGGTGGTTCCTGACTGCGTTGCCCGTAACGGTACCAGCGTGAGCTGTAGCTCTGAAGCCAGCGGCGGAAGAGCCCAGCCGGTTTCATCTGAGGGTGCTGGGCTCCTCAGCGAGGGTGATTCTTCACCAGGTGGCTGGGTTCCGGTCACACGGCTGCTGAGCCGACCTTGTCCTGTGCGCGACGGTTCGCGAAGAGGAGGTGGTTCTGTGGCAACGGCGCGCGTCAGTTCACATGACCTAGCTTGGTGGGTGGTGACGGCAATACCGCGTTGCTGTGGGGAGCTCTCACTGTGCGGAGGTGTACGGCGCGTGCCGCGTGACACGTTTCCGTGTGGCTCTCCTGCACGTGCAGAGTGTCTCGTCCCCGTTAGTGGGGCGTGAAACTGCTCTTCTACAGTTTGCTGCCCATTAGGGTAGCTTTCACCGTTCTGAAGGGTACTTGGTAAACCCTCCTCGACGAGTGGAGATGCTAAGTCATCCGAGCCCGCATGGCGGTGAGAGTTTCCATTGCATCGTTTCTTGAACCTTCCTGAATAAAGGTGTTCTCTACCCCAGGGTCTGCTGTGATTTCTTTCTCTTGCGCCTTCGTGGTGGTTGAGGTGCGCACGTCTTGGACGGTATGCGACGGCGGAGCATCCGCTGAATCTCTCGAGCGATTATCCAGGTGTCCTGTGTCCATATTTCCTTTCGAAGGCGAGCTGTTCAGGCTCCTTTCCGACTATGTCGACGGTTCCATACGAGTGAGGCCAACTGTTCTCTCCTGTATTGGAGGTTGTGGAACACCATCGTCTGACGACACTTCTTTGACAGAGGGGTGATTTCCAGCAGGCTTAGGTGGAGGCAAATCGGTATCCAGTTGAGTATTCTTGTTGACAAGGGTGCTCTCCTCCGCAGAGGGTTGGGAATTCATGGTAGTTTTCAACGAGCTATTTCGGAGCTGCAGATCCGGCAACCGAGATATACATTCCAAAACCGTCCTGGACGGAGCCAGTAGGCTTTTCCACTTCAGGTAACCGTGAGGGACGAACAGTAGATCACGACAACGGTATGAAATTTGCTACCAAGCGGTCCATTGCCTTCCTCTCCTTAGTTGGAGCGACGTGGGGTGTTAATTTCACGCTGGATGGCAGCTCGACAGCCGCTCGAAAGCGATAGCGAATTAGAGTCGGAGAATCCAAAGAATTATGTCGCTTCGATATAATTGGTACGTCTGAAAGTCCTCGAGAGGGTTGAGCAACTCCCTTTGGGATAGAGAGCCATGCTTCTATGATGAGTGTTGTTGAATTGACCATCCGGAGCCCTGGCGTTAGTAATAAATTCCGTGCTCGGGTTAAGGCCTTGTACCACGCGATCACGAGAGAAGCGTTCGTGGGTATTACCCACTTTCAATACCACTGTGTCATCGTTCACTGAGATGAAATTGTAGGGACCATCCGCGATAGGCGAGATTTTGTGACGTTTCTCCTTTTCAAAGTTATAGTACTCCTTTATAACAAAGGCAAATTGTCCTTTCTCCATCGAGGGAAGATGCAGACGGATTCGGGCATCAAAATTTTGCTTGGAAGCGTGTTGTGCCTTCGCCATAGCGGATTTTGCGACGGGAACCATTGTGGCAAGGCAATTCTTCCATTGAATGTAATGATCAGGCGTAGACGGGGGCTCACCCAGCGTCGTCTGAGGTTCAACTGTGACCAGCGGTGGTGGCCGTGTGAGAACTAGGCCAATGGAAGTTACGCCAGTAACTCTGTGAGTTTGCGTATTGTACGCAAAAGTTACCGTATCGGTGTACAAGTCCCATGTTTGGGGGTGATCAATCGTATATGCACGCAACGTGGACAACAACGTTCGGTTAAACCGCTCCACTTGCCCATTATACTGGGGGTGGTACGTCGTTGTGAACAAATTCTTCACATCATGTATCCTGCAGACATTCTGGAAAAGCCTCGCAACAAATTGCGGTCTGTTGTCCGAGAGGAGATTAACCGGTAGGCCATAGACTAAAACCCAATGTCTAACAAAGGCTTCAGCGACGCTTCGTGCCGTAATATTTTTTTCAACGGGATCGTCCGTAATAGTTTAGAGAAGCAGTCCGCTATGGCGAGAAGGCATTTGTTTCCACGGGAATTCCGGACGAACTCACCGAGAATATTGATAGCAAAAAACTCGAGAGGGGACCGTGCTGGGAACAGGGTTACCTTTTTTGCATGGCGTCCTAGTTTAACTCGTTCTCGAGCACAATGAATACAAGACCGCAAAATTGCGTAGCAATTCAACGTTAATGGCGGCCAGTAGAAGTCCCGGCGTAATGTCGTGTACAGTCTCCTTACATCAGGGTGTGCAGCCAACCTCGAAGAGTGAGAGAGGTGTAGAACTCTCGATTGGACGGAATATGGAACTAAAATTTGTGAAGAAGTCTGGACGGTCCTTACCAACTAACTTTGGTTGTCAACCCCAAAAGGGATTTTGGCACCGCCATTTAACTGGGCGCGTATCTTCGTACAAAACGGGTCTCCGTGCTGGTCACGTATCATTTCCTCTGAATTGATCGGCGCAAACGAACCGGATTCCGGTTTCTCACCGTCTGCTACGAGAATATCGTCACAGACTTCGTCCGAAATCAGGTCGTAATTTGAGTCATCCTGGAGCAGGAAACAAGGGATATCTTCATCATTGTCGTCAACGGGCAGGGCTTTACCTTCTGTTTCTAAACGAAAAAGAGCGTCCGCCTGGGCGTTCAGACTTCCCTTCTTGTAAGAGGCTTCGTAGTCAAATTCGGCGAGCCGTAGTCTAGAACGCATTAAGCTGCCAGAAGGTTCCGTGACGGACATTAACCATCGTAATGCAGAGTGGTCTGTATTAACTGTGAAGTGTACCCTTCTGAGCTATGGTCACAGCGTTTGCAGCGCCCATACCATGGCGAGACATTGCTTCTCCGACACCGAGTAGTTCCGTTCATGAACGTTGAGTTACCTGGACCAGTATTCAATGGGTTTTCGCTCCCCGTCAGGAGTGGTTTGAAACAATGCACACACGATTTGGTATTCACTAGAATCCGTGTCCACAGTATAAGATACACCAGTTTTTGGACACGATAAGATCGGTTGGGAGGTAACTGTCTCTCTAAGAGATTCGAAAGCTTCCGCTTGCGTGGGAGCAAGATGTCCCAGTTTTGGTGGTTGTTCTTTCCTCCAAAGGTCATTGAGAGGTCCCGCGATCTTTGCAAAGCGGGGTATAAATCGTCGGTAGACGTTACGCAGCCCTAAAAAGGAGCAAAGTTTCGCTTGAGTTTTCGCGTGTTTGGCCTCTTTGAGCGTCTTCACCCGTACATCAGCGATCATTAAGCGTCTTGGACGGATGATGTGCCCCAGATACTTAACCGAGTCGGTGACAAACTCACCGTTCCTCAATTTTAGAGAGATTCTCGCATCACGGAGCGTGGACATGATCTCAGGAACGTGGTCCAGATGGTCATCCAAATTACTGAAAAAGACAATGATATCGTCAAGGTAGACGAGGCAACTCCGCCACTTGAAGCGAGCAAGCAGGATATCTAAGGCGCGCTGAAAGGTAGCGGGGGCATTTATCAGTCCAAATGGCATACACTTAAAGCGGTATAATATTGAGTGGCAGACGAAGGCTGTCTTGTCACGGTCTTCCAGTCGGACGGGTACTTGCCAGTACCCCCAGTTCGCATCCAACGTTGAAAACACCGCGGCTTCGCCAAGAGAATCAATATACTCTTCTATACGGGGTACGGGGTACGCGTCTTTTACGGTGACTGTGTTCAAGCGACGTTAGTCAATGCAAAAACGCCAGCACCCATCGTGTTTCGGAGCCAGTACAACTGGGAATGCCCACGGCGATTGAGCTGGTTCAATCACGCCTGAGCGCAGCATTTTATCCACTTGGAATTGTTCCTCTTCCCTCGCTTTGGGGCCTGCCCTGTACGGGTGTTGAGCAACCGGTCTCGAATCAGGTAGCAAATCAATCCGGTGTTCTGTTGTTGTGCTTTCTCCAAGAGATCCGTCCCACATTGGGGTGAAATCACGCAACATTTCGCGTAGCTTTTGAAGATGAGACTCCGGCACGTGGCCAAGGTCTAACTCTTCCAACTCCCTTACAGGGTCGAGCTTGTCGTAACTCGTGGGAGTGACCTTCTTTCTCTAATCGTTCGTGCATTCAACCTCCTCGAGGGGGAAGAGGACTTCTTCCTTCCCCTCCTTAGTTGAAGATTTATCCCTTGCAATTCCAGGTTCGACGGTCCCGAGTACTTCGGCGGCAGACACCTTTGGAGGGATAAATGCCGTAAGGTGTGGAAGCACCGTACCAACAACTTGGTTTTTGGCTAGGTACTGGGGCTTCTTGTCAAAGTTGGGTATCAAAACCTGAAAAGGGTGGCCACCAGATATCTGGACGACCCCGTTTGCCATTGCAAGCTAATATTTCTCGTGGAAAGAGGTGAGTGGTTAAACGACCCTTAGACTAAGGGGTGCAGCCGTAACGTTGAACATCACTTGTGATTCTGGCGGGACTGCCACCGACCGTGCAACACGTGGATTGGGCGACTCATTCGGAGGTGACGAATCCTTTAGCGGGGCTGGGAGTGGTACCAATTTGGATGAGCAACGTCTAAGCGGGCGTCAAACTATCGGTATTCCCGAACGATTCTCCAATTTAACTCCACGCGAGCGCAGGCGTATTGCCTCGACATATCGGTCGCAGAAGTCGCATCCCAAAATAACGGGGGCAGTTAACGTCTTACATACGATGAACTCGAGCCGTACGACGCAGTTGCCAATCTTCACAACCAGTGAAACCATACTTTCAGTCTTCAAAGGGTTATTGATAGCGTCGGCTACGACCATAACGGGTCGCTGACAAACACGGGCACGCACTTCCAGCGGTAATAACGATTCAACAATGAGGTTGGGGCCAGTAACTGTATCTGGAATAGACAGATGGCGCACCATATGCTGGGTGTATAGGCCAAGGTCTTCGCAAACCTTGTAGTTTCGCTTGGAGATCACCATGACTCGATTCGGGATCCGTTTTTCCTCTACTGCATCCACGGGAAACGCACACACCAATGGTGTTAGAGTCTACGTCTGGGATAGTCAAGGATTTTCGCGAAAGGATTTTGACCGTGTAGTGAGGCTGTGACGCCTCGGGCGCCTCGTCAATGGAGACTCCCTCACCCAGTTCCCCTGGATGTTATCCGTTCTAACGGGAACGGCGCTCTGCACGGCGGTCGCCGATGGAGCGGCATGTGGAACAGTGACAGAACTAACCGTGGCTGCGGGTAGGATAGCAGTAGCGGACAGGAAGGACGAAACAGGGATCCTAGAAGAGCCCGATTGTTGCAAAGCCACAGCATTAGCTGGCGAAAGTGTAGGAGGAAACTCGGTCTTCGCCCGCAAATAGGCGGTTGCAGGTACGGATGCCTGTTCTTCTAGGGTCAGGGCTTCGTAGTGAACCACAACCGTGGGAATTTCCTTCAAAGTGAGAGTACATTTTTGCGACACATGCCCGTGGGTGTAGCACAGGTGAGAGATCATTCTGGAAGCAGTCTCGGGCATCCAGTTGTCTTGGAACTTTACGACGCGGGCGTCCATCCATCCAGGCCATGGTAGCGATTACCAGTGGCGTATGGGACCTGAGGTCCTTGTATGCGAGAACGATCGGCATACAGAAGTTGAGTATCCGTTTCACACGAGGCAAACGTGGTGGACGGGAGCTCCGAAGCTGCGTCAGAAACCAGTTCATCCTGTGTAGAGTGCAGGTTATAGACCTCTTGACGAGAGTGCTCCTGCGGCAGCAGTGAGATTGACGACGGAGCGCCTTCTAGGTGTAAGGCCTTTGACTTGAGACGGCTACTGGTGCAAGCGCGCAGCGCGTCTCCTTCGGATTTTGCGTATTGTACCAGCTCGAGGTAGGTTACCTTTCTCCTATCCTGACGACGTTGGGCAACCAGAGTGCGTATAGCCGGGTCCAACCCGTCGATAAACATGGCGCAACGCTCTCCACCGGTATAAAGGTTACCAAATCGGTGGAAAGCTTTGTTCGGTCTAACTGAAAATTCGATCTCCGTATCCTTCGGGAGTTGCTTCGTATCCCGTAACGCGAGGATAGATTCCTGAATAGCAGTCCCGGTCGCGTAAGAACGGAGTAGATATTGCCCTGTTTCGGGTCAACAGGTGACCACTCCCTCAGAGGCACGAGATGAACCTCTGAAAGAGTTGTATTGATCTTCAGCAAATCCACATAAGAAATACGGTAGGGCGACATATGTCTGTCCCTCATTCATCCGTAGAATGTCGGCTTCTGCAACAAAGCGTGACAGAAAGTCAAGCACCATAATTGGGTCTTCTCCAGTAAAGTATTGGTTACGGAACGACAAATCCATCCTTTTGATGCAGTCTTTCACCTTTTCAGTACCGCGGGCTGTACGATCCAAGCTCGAGTTCTCCAAACGGTAAGACCGGTACGATAAGAGCTTCTTGTATACAGGGTTAATAGGCTTCAGTTCCCTCAGACCGGAGTGCTTCCTTCCCTTCTGTCGGGCCCAAAACTCACCGTGAGTGGCTATAGAACCTCGCGAGTGCGACGAGCCTGCACGACGGTGTCGGTCAGCGTCCGTAGACGAGTCCGAAGACGAGGAATCCGCCGATCGGCGAGAATGCACAGATGACTGGGACGAGTCAGAGTCGGCATCATTGTGAGCTTTCCTGTTGGAGTGGACCTTCGCGCGATCAAGATGAATTGCACGATTGGATACCACAGGTTGTAGGTCCGGGACGTTCTCTCCACCTCTAATGGTGTCTCCCAACGTCTCGAGATGAGCTAAAAAGCGATTAAACTTCGCTTCAACTTCGTCAAACAAAACTACGTAGCTACGTGGGTGTTCTCGGAATGCTAGTGTAGTATGCTAGATCGCTAGTTATGAAAATAAAGGTGCGAAAAAACTAGCAATTTCGCAGATTGCGCTAGTTGGCAAGGCAAAATAAAATTTTTTGGAAATCGCATTTCCACGTGCCGCAGTTGAAATCCATTTGTTGAAGTTGTATGCTAGTTTGCAGTTCGTGCGCCACTGCCCGTTACCTTACATTCGTCGCAGGCGTCAATATCACTCAAAAAATTTACTCTCGGGTCACCAGCGCTGGTCTATTCCAACTCAGCATCCGGATCCTGAGTCTCAGTTTCCCTAAATATCAAGTTAAAGAAGTCCAACGGACAACTCCCTCCATTCTGGTACACCCTCCTAGCCCCAAAGCGGCTTCCGACCCCTCCCAGTTTCTTCTCCTCTTGCTCCTCCAATATACGCTCCGCCGTCCTCGCAGCCGCCGCACTCCCGAAACCCATCAATGGCGCGCCACCCGGCAGCTGCGGCGGCACAAACACCTTCCCATCCTCGTCCACCATCACCCCACCCTTTCTCCTCTTCTCCAGTCGACTCCCCACACCTTCTACTCCCTTCTCTTCTCCCCCCTCTCCCTCACACTGCCCCGCCCACCCCGAGAACCAGGCGTCACCGGCAACCCTTTACCTTCTCCCTCTCCCACCCCTACTCTCCCTCCCCTCACCGTTTCCTTCAACTCCATCAGCAATTTGCACTCCTTCTCCACCTGTCCCACTTGCTCCTCCAACACTTCAACCCTACCCTTCAGCCCCATGTTCTCCTTTTGCAGCCTCCCCATCTCCCTCCCCACGCACTCCAACATCCCATTCACATGTCCCACAGCCCCCACCCCAGTCAACGTCATCCTCTTCCGAATCGTCGAAATCAATTCCATCGGCACCCCAACCTCCGACACACTCAGCACCACCCCTCCCATGTCTGCCACCATCTCCGACAGCATTTCTTCGAAGTGCTCCTTCAAACTCTCCCCAAGCTTCCTCACCCGCTCCTCCATCTCCCCCATAAACCTTCTCTCCGGTCCTCCTCCTCCGTCTCCATCCCCATCACCTCCACCGCCTCCTCCATCCCCATTACAGACCCTCTGACTCACACAAACCCACTCAGTACCCCCTCTCTCCTTCCGCGGCGGCGTCTCTGGCACTTCCGTCCTTTGCAGCAGAGCCATTAGCTCCTCGTCACCAACGTATCCATTCGACATCCCGAGAAAAGACGGCCTCCGGCGATAAACGACTTGAACAGTCCTGAGCGACTTACAACAACTCTCGTCCTTGCCACCCACCCCTGATCACAGCCGTTACACTCGTGGCCACACACCCCTCTACCCCGCAGGCCTATTTGTATCGTAATTTTCTATACCTCAATTTCCCGCCATTCCCCAAAAACTCCATTTCTCCCAGATATTTCCATATTTTCGTTTTTTCCTTTCAGTACCATCCCACAAAACCAATCCACAGCGCCCGTTACTTGACTCCTTACCATTACATCTTCCGCTTTATACTTCATTTCGACACATCTCTTTTCATAAACACATTCATCAGTCCTAGCTTCATACCCACCTACCTCATTCCTTCAACTACTTATTCATAAAAACTGTCTTTTCCTCCGAAACCACTTTATTGATGTATACATCGGCAACACCGTTCTCTACTTAAGCATCTCTCCCTTCCTCTCCTGTAGCACAATATCTCCTCACTGCATCCAACAAATTCCACATAATGATCTCGCCTTCCTCTTCTCTCCGCTCCTCCCACACCCTAGCTATTGTTCTATGCAGAGGCCGCATTGGCTCCGTGCTTTACGACCACGGTACCTCTCAAGATACCATTTTTTCACTCCAAGATTTCATAGCCGCACACAGCATTCCACAAGGTCCCATTTTCTTCTGCGGCAGGAGCAACTTGTTGGAAACAGTAATTCGCTCCGGCCCTCCATCTCGCAGACAAGACCTGGTCTTCATTCAGAACGGCCACATTCTTCCCATTTTTTCAAAACATGGTCTTCATCACACCACACGAGCAGTTCTTCACATCGTCGTACCCACCCTCGGTGAACCTCCACAGGATGGCGTCACCTCTCTTACCCCCAACGGCCTCACAAGTGTCACCGGAAAATGGGCTTCCGCACCAGTACAACGCTTCTTCAACGCAGGTCTCGCTTGCAATATCGTTGACGAAGACGCCTTCTCTAAAACCTACTACGAAAAGCTCGTCTGGATCTCTTCATTCAACCTAGTTGGTTCCTCCCACGGCTTTATTACCATGCATGACGTGGCCACCCACTACAATACCATAGTCTCAACGATAGTGAAGGAACTACTCGGCATAGTCTCCTCCAACACAGGTACCTCCTACAATATCCCTTCCACAGTACAACCACTCCTCGCCTACGGCAGCACTCTTACCTTCTTCCCCGCCTCATTCTCTGAGTACGAATTCAGAAATGCTTACTTCTACCTTTCGTCCGAGGATACCAAGAGAGCGGGCTTGCCTGACCCTGCCTCTTTTCACACCAACTATGTCAATGTCCTTAGAAAAGACATTCTCTTTTAGTACCAGTACTACTTTGGTCTCATTTTGTAAAAAAGATATCTTCGCACAATACTCTCTCTCCTTACCCCACGCTTTGTAACTCATTTTCTTTCTTCAACAATCCTTTCATGCTCACATTATATCAAAACATTCGTTCATTTCTCATTAATAATCAAGTCACCTCACTCTCACACATAACACTATACGCCCTACATATTTTATCTAATCCTCCTCATAATCCATTATCATCGGTCCCTTTTCGTAGTCCCCATCCGTGTTATCAGCATTGTGGCCTTGTAACTCGTCATCTTCCTCTTCGTAATCCTCCTCTCCAAATTCCTCTTCCTCCATTTCAAAGTTGCTCATAGAACTTTCCTCCTCGTACAGCTGGTCGTTCGGGTCTTCCCCGAGTCCAAATTCCTCATCTAAGAGTTTGGGCCGAAAAGCAGGGTGCCTGTGCACCGCATCAGGGAGCTTGCATCCCTCGGGCACAAAGTAAATGTGATACCGTAGACAATTCTCTTTCACCAGCGCATCCATGTACCCAGCCCCAGCATGAAACACATCTCCCCTTCCAATAAACATGGAGTACGTTGGGACCCTGAACTTCTTCACAACCATCGTACGAGACAGCCTCTTCAAACTCTTGTCATCCGTCACATACATATTATTTGACCTCTCACATACCCATATCATAAAAGAGCTCCCCCCGGAGGCCATCATGAAGAATCCTGGAATCTCCCCATTGTTCTTCTCCACATTCGTCAACCCTCGGAAATCGGTGTGCAACACCTGCCTCGGGCATCCCTCCCCCGTACACAACACAGGTCCTCCTGTTTCGGGCGCATACATTCTCTTCTTCGCCCTACTGTTGTTACACAGACAAAGAGCGGCTGCTATCTGCGCAAACCTAGCATCCAACAACACCCTCTTTCTCACCATCATCACATGGTTCTCATCCGATTCCATGTAATCCACAATCCCCTTCTTCGTGGTAATGTATCGCCCAATGCCTTGCATCCTATCCCCCGCGTCCTTCCCCTCTCCCGCATTGATGATAGGGTTCCATCTCTTGCGGTTCTTTTCGAACTTGAGATCCGGCTGTTCCAAGAAATCCTTGTGAAAAAACTCCAACATACTGTCTGTCACATCTTCACCAAACAACCCCCCCCTCTTCTTCGCCTCATCTGACATGCCTTCTTCACTTCCAAATTCTTTCAGCACACAGAATCTTCCATCAACTTCATTCTCTTCGCGGCAAAATACTCTCGCGCGAGGTCATCCCTCTCCATCGCCGCCAACCAAAGAGCCTCCTCCTCCCCTTTCGGGTTTCCCTTCAACGGGAGCTTCACCCCAAGAACTGGTTCCTTCGTAGTCCCCAGTTTCTTGTGCACATTCCGGGCTGCATTCCAGTACACCGCGTGATGCACCGCCCTCAAATCCTCCACCGTTGAACACCCCACCCTATGCTTCTTTCGTAGGTGATGCATATCCATCCACGGGTGCTGGTGTTTCACAGCATTCTTCCCTCCCGGCCACTCACTCGGCAGTGCACTCACCATATTCGTCTACTACATATCCGATCCCTCAGTGTACTTTCCAGCTGTCTTCATCCCCTTCGGGAGAAGACCCGGATTGTTATCCGCAAAGCTCCGCATTCCTCCTTCACCTTCCCCCCCCGGTTCATCCCCAACAAATTTACTATCCTTCTTACCACTATCACTCTCCTCCTCGCTCTCACTTGACGACATCACATTGATTTTCTGCTCCTTAAAGAACTTCTTCAATGCAGCCCTCGTCATTTTCCTGAACAGGTTAACAACCTCCAAAGGTATGTCCACAGAAAATGTGTTCACCGTACCCTTCCTTCTTCGCTTCGGCAGGTTGCACATCATCTTCATCCTCGTCGTCAGTAAGCACCACAGAAGTTCTCTTCCTCAATTTTCTCTTTTTCCCCACAATCCTTTCAACCTCCTCTTCTCTCAAGCAACCCGGAACTTTCTTACGTCTTGTGCTACGTCTTAACACCGGTGGTTCCGGTTCAGAGCTTTCCACCACCATGGAATCGTTCTCCACCTCAGCAGATGGAGCCCTGGCCATCCCCTTCGGTTCCACAACCTCTTCAATAACCTCCTCTACAACCTCCTCCTCCTCTGAACTTTGCAGCGATACTTTAAAGTGTTGTTCCAGCTTGCTACCTGCAGTCTTCACCCTCCTAGACACCATCCCGTCCCACAAACGCTTTGCTCCCGCGAGCTCCACTTTGGCTGTTTGCTTCCCGAGATATTCCAAGACATATACCCCCTTTTCTCCGATCTTGAGAACCGTCTGCATCACTTTCTCAACTGTCATCTTCTTTCTCTTGGCAGTCATGTCGCAAAGCTTAAACATACCAATTGCACACTGAAAGAAGTGCTTCCTCATATCCTCAAAACGGCCCGTCCTCCCTGCAGAGAACATTCTCAGTCGCATATGTCATTGCAAGCAACGGACGACGAAACGGAATTCCCCATCTGCGAGTCCCATAAGGAGGTCACTGGGCACATGTGTGACCGTCAGCGGTGGCCCCTCCTCACACACCTTCTCAAAGAATTGGAGGAGCCCCTCGCTTTGCACAAACTTCAGAGCCAGTTCCACATAGCGATTCAAGTGACGCATACTATAGTCCCCAATAACCCCACTTCTTTTCAACGCGCCCGCTATCTGTTTCGGCGTCACCTTCCTCACATCCACTCCTCCTTCGTCAATGATGTTTTCAACGAAGGACACCGTGCTGTGAAGTTTGTCTGCGAAAGACATCTTCAGAACATTGGAGCTCATCTCGTTCAGGAGATTGCCCAGTCTTAGCACTTCATTCATGACCATCGGATTACCATCCTTCCTCCTGCATAACACAACATCCAGAGACTTCACTATATTCCCCCACTTCCCTCCTTTCTCACGCAGGTCCTGTAACACAAGAAATCGGTGATATCGGTCTATAAGTGTTACAGGCAGCACAAGTCTCCCGTCAACGATGTCACTTGCATCCAAATCGCCTACAAGTGTAACGGCAATCCAACCGGCGGAGGGAAGCCAACCAAAGTTGCGGCAATTCATCTTCATGGACTTCTTGTGCGCCAGGTTCACACTGCGAACCGTCTTCTTCGGGATTTCAATCATCTCGATATCCGTCGTCAGCCGCTGCTGAACATAGTCGGCGAAGGATATCTTCGGTAGCGGCAGCGTGGTTTCCACCTCATCTGACGGAACTTTATCTCCTTCATCGAACAAATCCCCCTCAGGTCCACCCAGGGAAGCCTTAGTAGTCCCAATAACCTCCACAACATCGTCACCGGAGCCATACACGATGTTTACCCTCTCAATTGCTCCCACTGGTTTCTTCATCCCTTTAGAACCTCTTCATCCTCCTCCTCTCGTTGGTGGAGACTGGAGTTTGGCGGTTTTAGAAGACTGCTCAGCCGATTCCTTGACCTCCTCAACATCTTCACTTTCAGGCTGAGAGGTGGACGACTTCCCGGCCCCAGGGTGTGGAGTGGGGTGCCAAGTAGGACTCTGCGGAATCTCAATTGAGGCCATCATCGACGTATCCCAGGCATACAACCCAGCCGATAACAATTCGGCGAGCTTACTCGAGGGTTCCTCCGCACCTTGGAAACGGTAATGGTACTTCGCGTCTAGATGACTTGAAATATTCGTCCTCTAGATAATCACCAAATCCTCACCCTCTAAGGCAGTGGCGCTTAAAAGATGGCCATGCATCGAACGGGAGAGCCCCTTCCCGGTACCACCAGCAGGCCCCACGCCACATACTTCCGCAGTACCAACTTTAACCCTGTTCTTGTCCTTTCCAAGGCTGATGAACAAAGATACAGAGTCGCCCCCTTTTACCTTATGTGGCGCGGGAGTACTCGTCTTCTTCTTCATCGCGCGCGGTGTGCCCCGCTCGGAACGCGATTTCGGCCTACGAGGCGTGGAGAACTTCGCCTTTCCTCTTCCTCGCGTAAACGGCGCCATTTCTGACCCCTCGCTGTTTCTCTTCGATCGCGCTGACTCTCCCCCCCTTTTTCATGGTTCAGAAGCGCCATGTTGGATACAAAGGGTTCAAACAATTCGAAACGCGGATTACGACCGTCGAGAATGCTCGAAAGAACGTATAGTGGACGTAACCTTCTCAATCACGTTCGTTGCCTTCACTTCCTGACCGAACAATTTGCCAGCTCAATATAGGTGTGAACTCAAGTGGTTTCGTATTTCACGTTTTAAAATTAACTATCGCTTTATTTAGAAAGTTACATGATCGCCATAACTACTACGTACGTGTAGCTATAGAATAAAGGCACCCAGTTTTGAAGGAGAAAAAATGAATTGCGTCCGTTAAGTTTTCTGCATGGACAGCGGTCCGGGGTGGTGTGGCGCTTCATCAGTGCCCTGATGAAGCGCCACAGCACCCCGGACCGCTGTCCGTGCGCCGTGGCCGATGAAGCTGGAATTCCGCCCGGACCACTGTCCACGCGCCGTAGCCGATGAAGCTGGACGACTCCCTCGACGGCTGTCCACGGCTATAATTTATGCGCATGGACAGCGGTCCGGGGTGGTGTGGCGCTTCATCAGTGCCGTGGTGAAGCGCCACTCCACCCCTGACCGCTGTCCACGCGCCGTGGCCGATGAAGCTGGACGACATTCCGGACCGCTGTCCACGCGCCGTGGCCGATGAAGCTGGATGACACCTCGGACCGCTGTCCACGGGAAAAAAATTTAAATTTTCGGACAGCGGTCCGGGGTGGTGTGGCGCTTCATCAGTGCCGTGATGAAGCGCCACTCTACCCCGGACCGCTGTCAACGCGCCGTGGCCGATGAAGCTGGCCGACACCTCGGACCGCTGTCGACGACGGTTTTCACTTATGATTGTTTTATGAATATTTAAATCCCTGCATCTTCTTATAATGACGGGAGGACGTAAGGGTGTCAAATCATATGACTGTCTTTCGGTGAGTTTGTTGGAAAGCAATAAAAATTGCTCTTCATAAGCACGTAGAACAGTTTAGAATAGAAGTAGTTCGCAGCGTGTTGGTCATGTATAAAACAAAACAAATAATACATCACATCGATCTGGCAGAATATACGCTATATCAGAAACTTTACATCCTATCAAATCGAAGAAGGTAGTTCTACCGACTACCTTCTCTAACTTTATATGATGTAGATTTTCCTATAGCGCCCAAGGTCGTGACCGATAATGAATACCCCCTTTTGCGACAACCACGAGCATTATGTGTTTGTCGGAGAAGAAGAACTCATCACTGGCCACGACATTCTTCTAGTGACTATATTGGGGACTATTCTTCTTCAGTGATTGAAATATCAGTAATGGCTAAACACGATTACATGAGTTGAAAAACTCATGTAATCGTAGCCCACCATCACCAATAGCTCAACCACTTCCTATATTTCGAGCGAACACAGTCTAATCTAGTCGGTCTAATAAATAACCACAGTCCGACAGTGATTGAGCTGGCTGTCAGAGCCAAAGCCGATTACATGAGTTGAACAACTCAAATAATCGTACCCGACCAACACGGCCACCTCAACCACTTCCAAATGTTCTCAGTAAAGCAAGGATGCAGAAGCGGCATACACTGTGTCCGGCGACTCTGGCTTGAATTCGCAATAGCATGGAAAATAGAAGAGTACGCCAGTTAGTACGATTCACAGAAAACGAACAAGATTGTCGAAGGTACCTTGTGTGCCACCACGTCCGCGCCACAGAACAAGGAAGGAAAGAGCACCTCCCTTATACAGTTTCCGGCGATGTTTTTTTCTTCTGTCACACCCGAGAGGATCACTTGGTTGTGAGAGGAGAAGAAGAGATCCCCGGAAACCGTAACGGGGAGGTACAGAGCGTTGTGCTTACCAAGGCAGTTGGCAGGAGAGCGAAGGTGCTTAAGTACACGCAGCGTCACATTACAAACAAGCGCCAGTCGCGAGGGGGTTGCTTTCCAGGTGGAAATTATTTCTTTTCCTTTTTCTCCCACGGCGCATGGAAAGCGGACCGAACTCTAGTGGCACTTCATCGGAGCCGTGATGGAGCGCAACTGCACCACGGACCGCTGTCCGGAGAGCTGTAAGTTATAAATTCGCCTTTACTTTCATATCTAGGAATTACCGCACCCCCCTCCCATCCCTGCCTTCTCTTATAACTGTTTATCACCGCCTAAGCCCCCCTAACATCGCCCAATTCCGTTCTAATTCTCTACTTTCGAGTTCTGGTACCGTTTTGGCGTCTGAACTCCTCCTTGACATCGCTAATTCCGCAGCCGTCTGCCGTCTGCTCCCGTCTACCATCCGCACTCATCTCTCGTTTGCTGCCGTCTCTCGTCAGCTTCCGTCCGTTCGCCCTCGCCTTCCGCTGCCGACGTCAATCATCTGTTTTCTCACGACCGCTCCGTTCTCCTTCCGTATTTATAATACAGCCTCCCGTTATTGTTTAAAATGGCTGCCGCAACCACAACCATGTCTAAGTCACCGTCACTGGCACCTCCGACATCCGACATGAAGGTTGGAAAAATGTTCGGTTCCGGGGATGACCTTTTCACCGCGTGTCTCGCCATCCGTGATCACTATGCGTCGACGATGGGAGAGGAAGACGAACCTAGGAAAATGGGACACAGCGAATTCGTTCAATATATCATCAAGAATCGCACTGTTCTAGACGTTGCCAGGAAGTACTCCTCTATCCTTCTCGGACCCACTCACCCGTCAAACAGCGACGACGAGCTCAAGGCTGTGTGGGGGAAGGGTTCGTACCGTTAGGTGTATCTGTTGACGAAGTTGCTTGACATCATGGACGGAGACCGAGACAGGCGTGTGAGGGATTTTTGGAATGCTTACACCACAGTGGACTTTCAAGGAATACCGATGAATGTGACGTTAACCGAACTCTTCAAGTTCATGAGTATAGCTCCCAGGTGTGTGGGCCGGATAGTTCCCTTTTTCCGTACGAGCATCGCTACACATTTCCAGAGAGTTCTCTTTCTTTCCCTTATTCAAAAAGTATCTGTGGAAAAGCGCCTTTGGGGCCAAAAGAGGCGTAAGGGGGAGAAGGTATATTCCACCCCTTTTGGAAATGTGCAAATATTGCAGAATCTCCAAGCTCAGCGTTCGGGTTTTGGTGTGCAGCTGGTAACAAAGGCCTGGGATTGTTTTCCCAATATCTGGGATTCCCTAGCGCAGAGGTCATGGTTCTCCCTTTTATACTGTTCGTGTACGACGACATGCAGTTTCAACCCATTGAAACGCGTTCCGAGGGGTTCCTGCACAAGGACAACGACCATCGTTTGCTACCGAGCAACACGCAAACTCTTCGGGAAGACGAGGTCCAACCGTGGGCATGGAATCTTCCGGAGGACATTGATGTGGCCCTCAGAACGCTTGCAAAGAAGTTCATTTCTGACCTGAACAAGGTTGTTGTGAACGAGAAGTTGTACACAATATCAGAACCTGGACGATGGGCCGTTCTAAAGACGTTTCACAGGGACCCGTCAAGAGCGTTTGCTTAGAGATTTGATTGTTTTTCTAACTCGCTTTTGTCCTCCATCTTGGAGACAATAAGCCCTTTGAAAATCAAAGAAACACTCAGGGTCCCTGATATACCTCTCACTCCGATATCAAAACCGGAGCCTGCCATCAAAATTCATGAGGATGACGATGAGCAGTTGGAAAGAGGGAATTCTTCGGAGGGGAAACAAGGAGGGGATGGAGATGCCGGAAATGGAATGGATGTAGTGGGTGAGAGTGGGAATGAAGATGTTGGTGAACAGTCGTCCGACGCTGACATACAGCCTCCTCCTGCCATTTTCTCGTTGGACGATAAAATGGCATTTCAACGTTGTGAAGTGGAGATGGAGAAATAATTTCGAATGTATAATTGCGGGTTCGAGGATATGGTGGAAATGGACGAGACTCTGCGAAACAACGTATTCTCTCCATTGAGGAAAGTGCAACTGGTTCTTATGGACCCACCATACAACATAAGAGCCGATAAGAACCGGGAGAACAGTTGGTGCGATAGGCTGAGCGCTGAGCATACGAAGAAGGCGGCAAAGCTTATATCAAGGCTGCTACGTCTGGGGGGTCATTTCTTTATCTTCTGTGCATTGGAACAGATGAACCAGTGGACGAGGGTGCTTTCTCTTATTGGAGCAAAGGACGAGCAAGGGGTTCCGAGGCGATCGTTTGGTGTGGACCAGGTCCCAATTCATTTTATACGGTAGCAAGGCAACCCCATGCGAAACCCGGGACGCAGGTCCTGCTCCTTGTTCCCTGCCATGGAGTATGCGATACATGGTGTTCGAAGTGGCCTCGCTTATGCACAGCAGCATGCGATGGTAAACTATGAGAACTTCAACTACGTGCAGTCGAGGTATCCAGGGTACCACAGTGTTATTGACCAGGTATCACCCATGTCCAATGAGGAGACTCTTCAATGGAAAAGAAAGAAGAAGGGTGGGGGCTACATGTTGCAAAAGGTGAGGTCGGAACAAAAACCTCGCACGTTGTTGAAGGAGCTGATCAGCAGGTTTTCGCAGCCCGGTGATACAGTGGTGGACTTGTTCGCGGGAACTTTCTCGACTGTCATGGCATGCATGAAGTTACAACGTCATCGGAAGTTTATTGGTTGTGAGCCGGACCCTGACTGTTTTGCTCATGCTAGGCACGCGGCCATTGTTCAGTTTGAGATGTGCATGCGCGATATTGAGACGGACATTCAAACTACGCAGGAGGTCAAAAACTCTGTGAATCGCGTGATGCACTTATTTCCAAAGTAGAACGCTCGTCCTTCACGACCATGGAAGGCTCCATCCGGCTTCCCACAGTATCATAAGTTCCCAACGTATATTGTGGGCTTCCTGGCATCGATGTGGCGAGAGGAGGGCATGGCTATGATCAGCAGGCGCAAAGCGCTGCATGAGTGGCCGAAAACGTTGCAAGGGAAGATGGGTCTCCTATATTGGAACGCGATGTTGGAACTGGAGGCCAATAGGTGTGGTTGTCGCATCGGGAAGTCGTCGATTCGTCACCATGACGCAAGAGTGGGAGCGCTTACCACGCGCCGTTTCATGAAGAACGAAGAGATATGTTTCTTTTACGGAACTCTAGTGTACCATGACTTAACGAAGAGGAAGTAGGTACACAAGAAGTATGGGGAAGGGTTGTTGGGAGCCACCGCCCCACGTTTTCGAACTTATGCGATGGAGGTTAGCCTGCGAGGCGAGGTATTCCGAAAACTACCGGAAAGGAGACGAGAAGTACCTACAATCCCTGTATGGGTGGTCCCCGCTCCGTTTTCGTTGGGTGGAACCATTAACATCCCAAAATATATGGAAGGAGATAAAGATAGGGATGCAGTGGAGGATGGCTTCAAGCAGCGAAGGACTGCCAAAGTGGCGTTGATTCGAACCCCAGGAACTGGGCGAACTCCACTTCAATTAAGAGAATACCGAATGCTTACCGTCCGGACACTTCGGGTTGTAGAAGTGGGAGAAGAGTTGTTTGCAGATTATGGAATGGAGTACACATGGGGTACGTCTTCGAATCCTATAGTAGTCGACTAGAGCTCAATTGATTTATGACTTATAGAACCGAAAAGTGTACCGTAGTATGTGTAAAATCGAATTGTGTACATTTTATTACGCTTTCTCTCTAACTCTCGTGTTCCACAGTGGAGGACGAGAACTCTCCCAAGTGAGTGGGTGTCGTCACTTTTATCATCCAGTGACGTCAACAAAATCGGGATAGGATTCGGGGGAGTGGGTTGACGTTCAAGTACATAGAATAGAAGATACGGAGTACATGTGATATCATGTGAAAGTGTAACAGTTTTTGGCAGTGGGGTTTCGTACAGGAAGGGAAGTTTCGGTGCCAATTTTCGGACAGTGATTCCGAAAAGTACTAAAACGGTGCGATATTTCTACCACACGTCGAGTGGAGGTGTGAGTTTCACGGGGGACTTGCGATTACGTCGAGCGGTGAACACGTCTTGTGGCGAGCGGCGACAACATCTAGAGTGCACCGCCGGGCGCATCGTCGTCGTCCGATTCCATATGGGGAAACGAAAAACGAGAAGTGTGAATGCGAATGCGAATGCGGAGGGTGTAAGCGGACGCGCGTCAAAAGAGCGAACGCGTGCAGAGGTGGTAGATCGGGGTCGCGAGGATGGCTTGGGTAGTACTACGCGTGTGCCTCGAAGCGGCGATGTGGAAAATGGCGAGGGCGGTATTGGGCGTAGTTCATGCGCTCCTCGAAGCACATTACGTGCGAAAGGTAGGAAGAACACTGAGAGACGTGATAGACGCCGACCTTTGGAGCGAACCGAGCGAACCGAGCGAACCGAACGAACCGAACGAACCGAGCGAACCGAGCGAACCGACGCACAGAGCAAACGGAGCGAACCGAGCGAACGGCAAGTGCTTTGGTAACACAAGCTACTCCACTTCCACATGAGATGGAAAATGGAGGAGGGGAAAGCAAAAGAGGGATGGGAGGAAGGCAGGGGGATGATGCGCGGGGCAGTAGGGGTAGAGGTGGGCGGCGAAGGGGCGATGACTCCACGCAAGTTGTAGAAGAAGGTGAGTGTGGAGATGTCATAGAGAAGGGGAGGGAGTGTCGCAGTGGGGGGGGAGGGAAGGACGATAGCAAAAAGTACTAGTGGGATAGTTAGCCGTGGTATTCGAGGGAAGAAAGGAGAGAGAGTGGCTGGGGTTGGCGTTAGGGAGGGTAGGAGTCGCGAAAGGGAAGTAGGAAGAGGCGTTCAGGAGGCGAGGAACGAGAGCATGAAGGTTGTGGTTGGTTTTAGGAGGAATCGAATGGTGCGCAGAGAAAGAACTGGTGAACCGCGACATACCGGGATGCGGGAGGAAGAGGAAGTGGGGGATATGAGGCATATGAGGGAGCATGGAAACGCAGAGGACAGTGGGAGGCGAATTGGGCGTGTGGGCGATGGAATGGGGAGCCACGCCAATGTGGAGGGGATGAAATGGCTCCGAGACAAGTTGCCCGGGAGAGGTGTAGAACGCAGCAGTGGTGGATCAGTGATTGAAAATGTGAAAGACAATATACCAGTGGATGGGAGGGTATTCGATGGAGAAGATGTCGTTGTCCTAAACAGGCTTAGAACTGGAGGGAACTTGATGGAAACCGCGGTAAGAACGCCTGAAGGAATACGTGTGAGGCATAATGCCGTTCGGATTGAGGACAATGTGCATGAGGCAGGAGTCGACGATTCTGGGGATCGTGGAGAGAGGAACGGAGCAAGGGAAATGGGAACTACAGGAATAGCAGAAGGAGATGAAGAGAACTTACGCGTGTTGCCAAGGTCTGCACTGGTTGAGAGGGTGAATTAGTTGAAAGGGAAGCTGGTAAATATGAGGGAGGATCACTATACCATGATAGTGAGTTTGAAGCTCACGCAGAAAGAATTGTAACGGTTGAGGGAGGAGCTGAAGCAGCAAAATGTGTTGATTGAAAGTTTAAGGGAGGCTTTGAAGGATAGGAAGCGAAGGGGGTGTGGGAAGGAAGTGAAGGGGTGTCGAAAGCATGATATAGAGGTGCCAGAATGTTTTTACGTTTTTGCAAGTAGTATATGATAAGATTCTCTACTATGCGAAGTTGGAGGCGTCAGAACTCAGTTTTGACACGGAGAACGTTGGTAGGAGCTGTAAGAACAAGAGTGAGACGGTGGGAGAAAGCAGGGAGGGCAGCATATTTGTGGTTGGGGAGAAGGAGATGGTACCTCGGTGCCCGTATCAAGTGCCATATGAGATGAGGGCGTATACGCCATCAACGGAGGGAGGAAGTGATGTGCTGTTGAAGTATGTGGTGGAGACGGAAATAATGGGAGATACTTGGGAGACGATACGAGAAGCGGGAATGAAACAGGAGTATGTGAATAATGTCAGTGCGGACAAGTGTCTGAGGCAGCAGATGAAGCAGAAATCAAGCGATTTGATTGTAGTGCGGAAGCGGGCGGCTCGCGACAAGTTATTCTCCATCCTTGGATATGATTTGATTGCAAAACGTGCGAAACCTACTGAAGGGACTGAGCTATGAGAAGAGCTGAAGCAGCAGATGGGGGAGGCGCGCGAGAAGCTGGTGGGAAGGGAGGAGGGCGGGGGAATGAGTTGTGTGCGTGGAGATCGAGCCGGTTCGAAGAACTTGCATATTCCGGGTCTCGTGCGGTTGGGCCACCATGGGAGGTTGATGATGAAGATATGTACCTCAAAAATGAGATGGCGGTGGCAGTGTTGGAGGAGTAAATGGGATACGCAGTGGAGAGGCAGAGTAACGGTGAACGGCAGTACGTGGATGGGACAGTGATGCACCTTGCGAGACTTGACGGCTGGATTGCCTGTGTGGCGAAAACTATGAACGAGGTTGTGGGACATGGAGGGCAAATACAGCTTTTGTTCTCTACTTTGTATGGGAAGTATCTACTTAGGGCTGTTGAAGGAATACTGGGGGTAGCCTGGCAATCGCTACAAGGGAAGCATGCCGAGGAGTTTGAGAACGATGGGATTGTGGATGAAGATCCGAGGTGGGTGTCGGGAAACTCTGGGAGAACTGCGACAGTTGGGCTGTGGGTACCATCGAGGGAGAAGATATACCTAGCTGTGAGGTAGGAATGTTTTATGGCAAAAATAACACGGAGACTAGGTACAGTTCTTGATTGTTACATAGCGGCCTGTCGACCGGAGGACCCGAGTTTCGGGCGGTTGGTGGCACACCGGGCGGAACGCAGGGAAGGGACAGGGGTTGATGGTAGGTAGGAGGCGGGCTACTAAGGGTAGGGTGAGGTGCAGTGACGGGGGAAGGGGTGGAGGTATGTGTGGGATGGGGAAGAAATGCTTCTTCTTCCTCATGTCATGCGTATCTTCACTCCTTCCAATTGAAAGGAAGCGGGTTTTTATGAAGCTGAAGGTAACAGAGAATAGAGGCTACGTGTTGGATGAGAAATAAGGCTTGGCGGTGGGGTCTCGATAGAACAGATTGAGATAGAATCGGTGAAAGCGCCAGTGTAGACGAGAAGTGAAGGGAGGAGCGGGGTGGTTCTGGCAGAGAACATGAACGGAGCCGAGGATGGAGGAAGAGGGAATGGGTCCATACCAAAAGAAAACGTTATGGGAAGTAGAGTGGGTAGAGATGGGAACTGGATGGATGGTGTGGTTATGTTCGTCGTCTGTCGCCCATCGGAGGCAAACGCAGTTGAGGGTGAGATCGACGTCGTCGCTGGGTGGGACGAGTTCCGTGAACTGGACGATGGCGAACACCTTGGGAGAAGACGTTGAAGAAGAATGGGCGAAACGAAGAAGGGAGATGAGTTTGCAGACCCAGACGATGGATGTGGAGGGGGGGAGGTGGAGCCGGCGACAAGAACGTGGGAGAACTTTGGGGACTTGGATGGACCAAAGGAGGGGGTGGCAAAAATTCGTTGAATGATGGGGACAGGAGGATTCTGGATGGTGAGCTCGTTTCGTTCTGTGATGTAGTTGTCGAGTGTTGGGATGTAACTGCCGACGACGTAAGTGGAGTTGACTATGGTGAGTCGAGCCTGACGGAGGGCGGGGGAGCTGTCAGTGAGTTGTAGAACTTCGAGAGAGATGGTAATAAAGGATGGGAGGGCGTCTCTTCCAAATTGTGCAAGTATGGATAGGGTATCGGGGGGAAGAGGTCTTGAAGAGATTTGTGAGGGAGGTGAGGATTGGAGCGAATGAACTTTTGGGCAGTGATTAGGTCAGCGAAGGAGGTGTGTTTGCCATCACGGACAAAACCGGGTTCTCGGGATTGGAGGGGGAAAGCGAGGCCAGGGGAGGAGGAGGTGATGGAAGGGTTTTTGGAGACGGGATTCCAGTCCTTGACGGAGTCGGAGCGGTGGATAGCACGAATGGTTTCTTGATGTGCGGTAGACCTGCGCTTTGAGGTTTTGGAGTAGTGGGACTTGAAGAAGTGTGGTCGTGCTCGAATAAGCGGGCATCATTGAAGTGGAGGCCACCGAAGCGGCGAATGTCCTCGACAATGTGGTCGAGGAGGTGGAACTTGAGGGTTCCGAGGCTGGAAGTGTGGTGGGGGCCGAGGACGAGTACGGCTGTGCGCTTGAAGGAGCGGATTTGGCTGTGGAGCTCGGTTAGGCGGGCGTCGGTCGATTCGGTGAAGGTGTTGTATCGCATGGAGGCGAGGAAGAGGTCTGAGTACTTGGAGAAGACGGAAGTGATGGGAGCTAAATCGACTTCGTCACAGCATCGGTCGAGGAAGGCGCCGATGAAGGGGAAGACCATGTCGAGTGCGCGGTAGTCTTTTGCTTCGAGCATACCACGCCAGCCGTCGGTAGTGAAGAAACCGTTGAGAGTTGGACCGTTGTCGGAAGTGGAGAAGTCGATGTGGAGTCCGTTTGCGGGGGAGTGCTTTTCGATGGCGAAGAGGATGGTGTTTGAATGTTTGAGGATGGAATTGCGGACGGAGTTGAAGGAAAGACGGGACTTAGGGGCCCAGGGGGTTGTGAAGAGTGATTCTGAGCGGAGTCTTTTGATGGCGGAGAGCTTGATGAGCTTGGAGACGCCGAGGTGGAAGTTATGGAGTGGTTCGAAGGTGAAGATGTTGTAAGGGGAGAGGAGTCGGGTGATTTTGAGAAGAGGGTATGATTCGAAGAGAGAGGAGTACTTTTGCGAGGGAGGGGGAGTGGAGGGCTTCAAGGGCTTTTTCTTTTGTGTTGCGAGAGATTCTGGGTTTACGAGCAAGGAGAGCGTCCTATGATTGTTGGAGGAGAGTGGAGTGTGATTTGCGTGCGGCGAGGGTCTGGTGCTGAGTTCGCGGGGAAGGGGATCGAATGTGTAAGGGGAGGTCTGTGCGGGAGACGGTGCATCTATGACAGAGGTGTTGGGAGCGGGTTCCGTGGGAGATGGAGAGGATGTCTTTTGCTCCGGGGATGTCGGCGCAGTAGCTGGCGATGATTGGGTGACAGTGGCGGAGAACGCCACGGCCGTCACGGAAGGGGAAGCCGTTGAGACCGGAGGAGAGGAGAGGGCCGAGGAGGTTGGAGATGGCGAGCTGAATGAGTTCCATTTTGGTGTGGCGGGGGATGTGAGAGGAGGTTTGAGGGATGGAGTCGTGGTCTTGGGAGGGGTTGGTTGGGAGGAAGGAGGTTGGCAAGTATCCGAGAAGGGTGAGGTTTTAGGTGATGCACTTGCGACGGAAGGCATCGGAGAAGTTGAGAAGGGTGATGGAAAGGGGGTAGGAGGTGATAGAAGAGGATTTGAGGGAGGTGGAGGACTTGTCGGAGTAGATTTAAACCAAACCGATGAAGGAGTCGATACCGGTGAAGTCGGGGGTGTGCCAGATGCAGGAGTCGTTCGAGGAGTGCATGATTGCGGCTTTGAGGGCGAGGACTGCTTCTTTTCCGAGGGTAGAGGCCATGAGGTGGGCGAAAGCGCGAGGGCCGGAAGGAGTTGTGTGGGAGACGGGGTGGAAGAAGGTGTTGTGGAAGTGTGCGAGGGCGAGTTGTTGTTTGAGGACCTGGATGGGGTCCTTTCGAAAGATGGTGGTGGAGAAGAGCTGCTGTGGGTCGGAGAGGGTGGTGGGAGCGAAGCCGATGTTGCTGACACGGTACTGGAAGAGGGTTTCTTGCAGCTCGAGGCACTGGGTGGCGGAGGAGACGGCGTTGTGGAAGGCGGATTTGGAGAAGGCCGGGTCGTAGAGCAGAGAGATGAGTTCGTCAGCCTTTCGGAGGCCGAGGGAGGAGGCGATGGAAGAGATGTAGAGGACCATGCGTTTGAGGTGGGGGTTGTTGAGGAGGGGGAAGGAAGGGGGAGGAGGGGAAGGAGGGGAGGGGGAGATGAAGCAGACGGGGGTGGTGGCGATGTGGTAGGCGTCCTGGGTGTGGAGGGAGAGGGAGGGTTGCCCGTTGTGGTAGGAGTCGTCGTCTGCGATGGGTACGTTGTCGGAAGGGCGGTTCGTGGGAGGGGGAGGTGTATGGAGGTGGGGGGTAGACTTGTGACGCTTGATGCGTGGGGGGAAGTGGGGGAGGCCTCCGCCTGGGGAGAGGAAAAGCTTGTTTGGGTTGAGGCGATTGGGGCATCTCCTCTGGTGCCTTTGGATGGCGGGGATGGTGCGGGCGAAGAAGGAACAGCCTTCAAAGCAGCAGTTGGGCATGGCGGGAAAGGTTGAGGGGGGGGTGTTGGAGAGGATTGGGGGTACGTAGCGGGGAGCGTAATATGGCGCACGGACGGTGACACAGAGTGGTGGGGATGATTGCGCGTGATTCCAAGGCGTTTCATATGTTTAGTATACGAATGCCTGATGTGAAAGGTGTTGAGTAGTGAACCGATCTCCACAAACTGAAAAGGTATTCGATCTATTTGTATACTCCTATTCCTATTCGATAAACAGCTATTTAAGTTTCTATCTAAGCGTCTATCTCGCTATTCTCCCCCGTATACATGAACGTAGGTGACACTAACACACTTACATTGTGCTGCGAAACTACCATAAACGAAAGAAGTATGCTAGTTTCCCTTCCATCCAAACGAGCAAAGATGGGAACAATTTGGAATAATTCTTTCGAAAAAAACTAGCACAAGTGGAAAGGTGGAAATATTTTCGGAAATTAACACCTCCAAAGTTTGGATAAATTCACCGGGTTTTCGTTCGTTTTAATTCGGTCATTTTTGACCGCCAAAATAGCATTCCGATAACACCGACGTACGTAGTACTTCCAATAGAGAGTTCACATCGGTCCGTAGCACAACTAGATCTCCAGATACACCTCCGACGAGATCGGCATCAATCCTCATGCGGAGTGTATCGACCTCGGTGACGAATGCAGAATGAGAGCTCTGTAGCACAGAAATATGGGCTTTAGAGTCCGAAAATTGACCTGTAACTCTCCAACGAGCGCATCATTACCTGCAACAGCAGTGTCCGGCCTCTTTACCGGGGCACTTGAGGACTCTGCCACGGGAGGCAACGACGAATTGGATGACGGCTTCCGGCTTCCGGGTTTCTTCTCGATACCATCGAAACTCTCAAAGACCGACCGCGCGCCGCGGGGTACGTCAGCATACGCCGAGCGGGGTTTGGACGGGCCAGGACTAAGGTCACGGGACCGCTTGCCTGAGCCCATCGTTAACAGAGCGTGGAAAGAACCAGAAACTGAAGACAATCAGTAGAAACAACGAAATAGGGTGACCTCAAATGAGTGATACACACTCAACAGAGTTAACCAATAATCCAATAAGGGGTAGCAACGCAATTACTCGGTTACCGTTCGAACGACTTCTCCAGGCTCCCACAGCCTAGAAGTAGGGAACATCCGTTGGCAGTACCGGTGTTCCGAGTGGAATCTTCGACGCGGATCAATGCGTTCGCGGTATCAGTTATCCGTGTAAGATCAACGAGTTCTAGGTCAGGGGACCAGTTTGTAGTGCAAACCCAGACCGGAAAAACACAGGAAGACGTCCGGTGTCTTCCTCCCAGGTGGGTTATCTGAGCAAACAGAGCCGCTCGCGGGATGGGTGCGTGAACAGGGTGTAGGACCGGGACCCACCGCCTCGACGAGCGACACGAGGGTGACAGGGAGCCGAGGAGTCGGGATTGGAGAGACACACTGTGAGGTGGATCGATGACGTCACCCACGGTGGATGATCCCCGCAAGAGTGGTGCCGCGGACCGCCAAACGCGAGACCAAGCAAGGCAAATGGGGCAAGAGCAAACAAGCAACACAGGTAGTCGGGTTGAGCAACATCTGTCAAGCAGCGACAAGAACCGTACAAAAACACTGAGTACACACGCAGTATGGGCGGCGAGGCATGCTGTTGGCTTCAAGTGGTGAATGACTAGTCCTACTCAAGGAGCAGACTCTCCGCAAGGAGGATATCGTGCACCAGGGGTTCCTGAGTCAGAGCCGAACACTCGCTTGTTCGTGTCTACTTGAACGGGACTGCCGGAGCTCACACACCTAAAGAGGGGTGGTCGGCAGTCTTGCACAGAAGTGTAATAACTAAATAAATAGATAGATAGAAATAATCGAATGCATCCCTAAGGAGGACGGCCAGCACACGTACACGTGTATTATACTACTCGCTGCCACGGAAATCACAACCAATACCAATTGGGGTCCTTCCACCATGAACTATGGGTTGACTAACTAGTCATAATTCCCTTACCTGAGTGGTAGGCTCTTCATATCCATATGACTCGCATACGCGGTGAACTCCGCGAGAACGCGTTGCACTCCATTACTTACCTATACAGTTGGCTTAATTCTATTTGTTTCTTTTGCTCACCTCTTAGGTATATCTACGCCCCAGTATTAGGTTTCCTCTTGTTTTTCTCTTGTTTGTGCAGTTATTTTGTTTCTGCATGGTTCTCTCTAGATATTTTCTCCCTTGTTTTTTTGTTTGTGGTATTTCCGAGGCCCTTGTTGGCCTCAAATCCGCCATTAAGAGAGTGAAGAGAGCTCTGTTGCTGTTTGGACCCACGTAGGGAGCAAAGAATCGGGCTAACTTGACGTTTTTATTCCTGTGTCGAGTATTGTGCGATACTTTGTTCCTTTCAAAAACTTTTTTTGAACCAATTGGTAACTCCACAACTTCAAGTCGGAAAATCCAAACGTGGTACAATAGCAGATGACACAAACCAATAGGGTAGCTTGTGTGGACGCGTCGGTAAAGAGCCTAAGAGGGCTCTAACTGGAAGGTGGGATAAATAATACCAAAAAAGGGTGGTTTCACAAAACAATTAGAGCGCAAAACAGCAGCTGGCTACATTAACATCGTTAGGTATTGATGGTGAAATTCCTGCTGAGCTTAAGAATCTTCCATGGAACAAAGCAAATGATTAACAATGTAAAAAAGAGGATGTCATATATAACTCATATTTTTCCTACAACCACGCCTGTGTCCATTCTGAGAGCAATGAAGACACCCATATGGAAATCGCACTCAAAGATCAGTACAGACATGCAAATTTGGATATGTATTTCTAATCGTTTGTATGATCCTACAGGAAAAACAACCATGCAGTGACCTATCCTCTTCTGTCTCTTCCAATGTAAGTTTTGTTAGTTTTGGAACGTTTTGAAGAAATTGAAGAAGAGAATCGTCGGAAATCGGACAAAAAGAGATAGAAAAGCTCTCTAGAGACTTCGTAATTTCCGAACTCATAAAATTGGTCAAAGCGTCATCATTAAAAGAAGTGGAAAGATCTAAACTCAAGTTTTTCAGATTGCTCAAACTAGCAATCGCACTAAATCCGTCGGGTGTAAGCGTCGTTGTACCAGATAGATCAAGTGATTCCAAAGGCCCTGTGTTGTTGCCATGCCAAAAAAGAGAACCCGTAATTTTGGAAAACGGAAGACGAATACGGCGGAGATTGGTGCAACTCATTAACGGAATAAGTCCTCTATCGCTTATATTGCAACGAAAAATGTCGACTTCCATAAGAGAATGTTGTGCGGCTCGTGCCAGACAGGAGAGAGAAAGAGCAGAAAACTCTATAACGGGGGTGTATACAGAACTCCCAATGATATTGAGTGTTTTCAGGTTTGTGGTGGAAGAAAAAAGAGAGTTTAGAGCGCATTCTTTGTCAGTAACGTCATATTCTAAAAGAATCTTAATGACATTATCTGTAATACGGAATAAACTCGGTAGGTACATGCCGTGTAACAGTCTGGAAAACGAGGTGCAGACTTTGCCCAGACAAAAAGCGGTACGCATTTGTGCTTCATTGTCCCCAGTAAGAGAAACAATATACAGCAAAATGTCATCTGGAAGATTAGTTAGGTTTAAATACTGAGATGAATTTCGGTGCGATGGCAACTGCTGTTGATTTGTCAGAACAGAAGACAAAGCTGTTTCGGATGCTAAAGATGATGAGTGAGACATGGGCGATAAAAGTCTATAGAGCTTGGGAAGTAATGAAGAGAGAAGCAGGTAAAGAGGCGGGCGGGGCTATAAAAGCTTAAGAAGCGCGGTGGTGATGAAACAAGGAAGCAGGAGAAACGGTGAGAAAGAGGACAACTTAAATATAGGATGGGAGTCAAGAAACTCTTAAGGGTTTGAGAAAAAGAGCATGAAAAAGAGAGAAGCATGGTGGAGGGTGTTTTCTTACAATAACGTTGCAGTAGTTGTTTTGTCCGCTGCAGCGGTGGCGGCGGCGACGGCGGCGGCAAAAGCGTATGTGTCGGTGTTGGTAGCGAAGCAGCAGAAGTGAAAAGTTTGAGTTTTTTGGTGGAGCGTGGGCGGTGGAGGGTGAACCGTGCGTCTCGTCGACGACCACTCTCGTAACACGTGCGTAGTACCACACACTAAAATCGAGGCGATTCTGTGTCGGGAGGCTGTGAACGTTGAAGCAATCAAGAGTGGCGAGCCGGGTCGTTGACGCCACGCGGAAAGCAGGGGTAGCATTTGCGAGCTGTGTCCGAAAGGTGGTGCTTGTCTGTGCACCTGAGGGGCTCAGGCTGAGCCCCTTAAGGTTACCAAAGACATCGATGGCGTGACAACTTGTCTGGCATATGCGCTGTGGACCGCTAACGGAAATTGAATGCGGCCCTCTGCTGGCCAATTGCGGGTGGATCTTTTTCGTTGCTGTACGAAGGTACTCTACCCTTGTACCCGATAGATGGCACCCATAGATAGAACAGCCGTTTACTTGCTAGATCAATCGAGCCCAAGCTCCTCGATAGTAGATCACCTTTGCTTCGCTCTAGCCCGCAATCGAGTGTTCATGGCCATCGCCATAGATTCACCAACGCCTTGAGTGGGTGGGAGTGGGCTGTGTCATGGTCTTCGCTTTTCCGACTTGGAACGCTTGCTTACCTGGTATCACGGTCTCAACGGGTGTACGGAGAGTGCTTAGGCGGCCGATTCGAAGCTAGGAGCCCACGTCGCTTTGGAGCAAGTGTAAATCAGGATTTCATCGCACGTCTTTTTAGTCTCTAGATCTCTCACCGCGCTATTAGCCAGTCCTCCGATTGTAGCGTTCCGATCTATTTGTTCTCCGACCGTACCATTCCACACTTTCAGCATCTACTGCGCTGTTCGATGTTTCTCGGGCGGTCCAGAAGCATCAACACGATTCGACCGTGCTCGTACCACCCCCCATGTTTGCGGGCCCTCCTTCCCCTCCTCCAAAACGCCCCCCACAACGGCCAACGACCAAGCTCTGTCACTCTCACCTCTGGCCTTTGCCATAGATCCGCCTTGGTGAGCAATTTTTTTCTTTTACCCATCAGCTTTCGTTAGCGAAAGCTTGGTTCGTTCCTTAGCAGTATTGATCACGCCCACTGCTCTCTCTCACCCCCTCTATGCTGCCATTCTGCCGGAATTCAAAACATTTGTTCAACTCTACTGCGTGTTTCATTGAAGGAATTATCTAACCCTTACCCTATTGGTAGCGATCACGCGCCTCGTCTGTGAAGTTCATGTAGCTCTACCAAACTGTTCGGGTGCTTCCTTGGCAATCTTATGCGCAGTGGCGAAAGTGTCCCCTCCTTCTAATTAGAAACCTTGGCGACCTAGACTACAGTAATGAATCCTGGGACGATGTGACAACGGTGAAGTTCTTCAGCATCGATCCATTGGCCTTCTCCTTCTTCAGAGCAGTCGCCAACCCGTACGACGACCCGCAGATCCGCATGGTTATAGCTTTGCAAACTTTTCAAACTTGACAATATTGATCTTGATCCGGGGTCTCATTCACCTCCACTGGTCGTGCCCACTCCCGATAATATGGAAATCTGTCCCCTCTCTCTCTTAAGTTCACTCAAATTGTAACGATTTCCAACGTTGAACACGTCTGGGCTCTTCTTCCTTGTCAGGTATCGAGACAAATCTAATTCTTGTCTTCGAATTCGCTTTCTTCCCGTGCGCACGGTCACTGGGCTTCTGCAAGGCACAGTACGAACAACCCTGCGCCCACCAGAACTGGGATGCGGTCTCAAACGATAGATGTGTTCTCTAACCCTTCGCGGACAGTGGTTTCTTGACGATGTTACCTCAAATGTACCTTTTCTGACAAACCCCTTGTTGATCGATGTTATTTGCGCTCAACAAGAATGGCAGCCTCTACCTCAATAGAGACAAAATTGTGTCGAGCGACGATCACCACCCACGACAAGCAAACAAATTGGGATAATGTTTCCCTCGAAGGGGGCTGCAAGCAGAAGTAGCGGGGATGACCTGCTGCCTTCGCATTGCCGATGATATAACACAAACATAACTTGTGACACAGGAAGAGAACGGTACTTGCATCAAGCAGAAGACGTAGATTGTTTCATATTTCATTTTTACACAAAGAGCTATACAATACTCGGAGACAGTGGGGGTTTCATTGCGAAATATGGCTCATGATGATGGGCAATGGTTGCCACAATGCGCAAGGGGCCCATCGTAGTGACATGAATTGTTGCTCACCATGAGCGCACCAGCCGTTTGAGCGAGCCGCACGTAACATTTGCCTTTTCTATTCTTGCATGCGAAACGGCAAACAGTTCCCCGTCTTCTTTGTTGAGTGCAAGCGAAGGCTCGTGGGCCACAGAGTGGTTAGCAAATGGGACGTTGCTGTAGGACGGACACTTTTTCAACACCTCTTTTTGTCGCTTTAGCAGTCACCTCTCGGCGAGAAATTCTGTCGCTGTGAATGCGCTACACGGCCGAAGAAAGATGCTGAACATGTGGAACTGGGTTGCTCGCTGAAAACTCTTCAAAGCGAGAAGAATTACCAAAACAGGACGAGTCACCGGTTAGTTGGAGAGTAGATTAAACCATATCCACAGAAGCTTTCGGCCCTCTTGAGGAAAGAAAACTGTGTCCAGGCAAAGTCTTCCTTTAAATGTACGAAGAGAATATTTAGAGTCCACAAAGAAAGAGGGGGAGTCACCCACTGTACCACCGGTACCAACAGCCGAGACGGTATGCAAAAACTTCCTGTCCATTTGCGCAGGGCTTGTTGCCACATTCTCCATGGATAGAAATTGTCTTGAAGCAGAGAAAGAAAAGTAGACGGCAATGGAAACTCTATACACTGTTCTTCACAGCCAGTCCCTGCGCAACTCTCGTACACTGGGGGTACAAGGTACGGATCTCAACGACATCCGTTGTGTGAACAGTCTGCTAAACGCTCTGGGTCATCAACAAGCAATTTCCCTTGCTGATGAGGTCTCCTGCATAACACCCGAACCCTTTACATCCCAGATGACTACAGCGACAGATATTTGTCTAGATGTCTGCCATTTACTAAAACACGTCCCGGTTATTGTAACTCAACTATGTGGAGAGCTATTGGCATATATCTGCGAAGGTGGTGCTCCCGTACCAGAACCACGGCAGACATTTCCCGATTTAGATTACAGATGTACAATGCTGAACCTGATTCCTGACGGTGAAGCATATCAGAGACCATGCGCCCAAGGTATCGTTGACAGCGACTCGCTCCTAATTGTTTTGAGTCCAGTTTAGAGAAGAGTTAAAACTGTGGTTCTAAACAGTTGCGAATCTGAATGCGAAAGAGTTGTTGTGATACTAGAGTACTCCGACGACGTCCTCACAAGCATAGTGACGGTTTCGATTTCTGCTCGCCTGCAAGTGACAATGAGTTGTGTTGGATAGCAGTAGAGCGAGAACAAGTATCACACTCGATAGATGAAGCGGTAACGGTTTCGTAACCCCAAAACGGAATATGGTACCATCTTGGAGAGGACCCGAAGTCGGTCATGCAGGAACATGTAACCGCTCTTCATTTGCAATAGAAAGAAGTTCCGCTCCTGACCTTGATTACTTGAATTCTCCGACTTATCAACAACCGTTCTAGATACCTGAAGAGCGAGAAGATACTAAGTGTTGCTATCCATGGATGTTGGAATAGCTGGATGAGGACTGGGACTCGACCTTATTCGAGTAGAGAGCGCAAGTATTGGCTTCTTGGCTGTCGCGCAGTGGGAATTAACCTTGTACACTGCTACAGCGCATACTCTTAACAGTGTGAGGGGTAGCATGGGGATTCGAGGAAAATGTTGACACGAAGAGATGAAGCAGCGGTCCGCAGCATTCCATGATGGAGCCAACTGCCGAAGTTTTAGCACACTTGCGGAGCCTGATCAGGGTTGCAAGTTGCCTGTTGATCAGAACGAAGTGTGAAGAGCACTCGATCGCGATCGGGTAGGAACGCTGGCACGGGCACGAAAACAGACAAAAGGACCTCATAAAGTTCTCCAAGGTTGCCTTCAACTTTAACGAGTATGGCATTCGGGATTTAAATGGGCATGCTTTGTCGAGTACTGGCGTAAAAACAAAAGAGCTTAGAATAGCTTGGGTGGTGAGGTTTTCCTCCTCTTGATATTCTTCTTCCAAGACTTCTTCTTCTTTATTATGGTCAGCCGCCCCTGATTTTGAGGCGGTAGTAGTTCTATCTAGAGATAGTTCTCTCTCTTAAAGAAGGCCAAAAACCGAAACGGCCATTCCTCTCTCTCTCTCATTTATAGGCACATGTAGCTTAATTACAACTAAATGTAGTGCGTTTCTGGTTAAAGAAGCGCTCTCTCACTAGGAAGGCCAGCATTTTCTCAGGCCATTTTCGGATGATATCAGCAACAACAAGATTCCGGCGTTCACGAAGCGGTGGTAGACAAAGACGTCTACTAAGCGTTCTTTTTGGACATCTCAGTACATAATGTTCCACATCATTTAGAACTCCAGGACGGCAGTCGCACACTAACCTCTTTCCAAACAAATGCGTTCCAAGTGGGTGTAGCCATGGAGAATGTCCAACAAACAACTGCGAAAGAACCACCTCTGCTTCTCTCTGTGACACTGAGGCCATTCCTTAATCATATCTAACAACGACTTTTCTTTTCTTTCTCTAGCTGTCGGTAGAACAGCGCGTCGAGCCGCGTTGGTAAGAGCGCACCTGAAAAGAACGTGTTCCAAGTCTTTCTTCGCTGCCGTTCCACATTCACAACGCTTAGTTTTTCCGTTAAGGTATGAGCTAACCGGAAGCAGCGTTGGAACGTGTGTAGTGGCGAATTGGGCCAGTGTGACTTCCAAGACGGTTCCATATTGTTGGCGTATGTCCTACAGACAATGGTGACAAAGTCACCTGGGCTTCCCTAAGAACAATCACGTTATCTAGCTCTCAAGGTAGCAATTGTATCAATAGACCCATTTGTACCGCAGTTGCAACTCTTCTCTTCATCTCTACGAGGACGGCAGCTTCGAGCCATCTCATATTCTTTTGATCTTCTACTTTATTGTGGACACCAGCTTTCTATCATAAGCTTCAGTACAGCTTCAGACCAAGGGCTTTCTCTTCAGGAAAGCCAACAACGTGTGCGGTACAACTCAAATAATATCTCCAACCGACGATTTCGCAGCGTTTAGTGGGTTTGCGCAGGGGTCTCGTTGCGAAGAGTTTGTTGGAGGCCTTTTTAAAGCGAGGTGCTCAGAGTCCTTCTTCACATTCGCACTGCGGCAGCATTGCTTCGCTTTCTTATTATATTAGGACGGTATGGGATGTAGTAAAGACACAATCTTTATGATGCACCATGAAGTTTAGTCTTTGAAAATAACTTTACAACAGTGAGCGAACGTATCCACTGGCGGGAATGGAGGTATCTAGGAAAGTGTCTAAGCGCCAAACAGTTGCACCCTGCTGTCTGCATTTCCCCACGAGCTTGGAAGTTCGTTAGGGCTAAGGAAGCAGAAGTACTACTTTCGCAACTGTATGTTGGTCAAACGCTGTCTTCACATCCACTTGGGCCGCATTAGAAGGGCAACGGCTTGTTTGTGATTGCATACGGGGGTGTCTTATAACGATGTAGAACATCACTTTTGTAAGGTTCTCAAAGAGAAATATATCTAGGAGGTTGTGCGTGTCTCCACCTCGCGAGCAAAGAGGTTTAGCAATTGCTGATGTTGTTGAGAGATGGCCTGAACAGATATTGGCATCTCTAGAAAGAGAACGCTTCTTTCACATGAAGCGCGTAGCACTAAGTTAACGTTAAGCTTGTTGTACCTAAGAGAGATCACTTAAAAAGGCGCAGTTGCTATCGGACGGCCCAGAGCAGCAGGTATATCTGCATGTGATTCATACTGTCAGAGGCGCTATCTGAGCGACCTTCGGCAGTGGATGTGATGAAATTGGTTCAGGCAGTTGTTTGTTGGACATTCTCCATGGCTACACCCACTTGGAACGCATTTGTTTGGAAAGAGGTTAGTGTGCGACTGCCGTCCTGGAGTTCTTAATGATGTGGAACATTATGTACTGAGATGTCCAAAAAGAACGCTCAGTAGACGTCTTTGTCTACCACCGCTTCGTGAACGCCGGAATCTTGTTGTTGCTGATATCATCCGAAAATGGCCTGAGAAAATGCTGGCCTTCCTAGTGAGAGAGCGCTTCTTTGACCAGAAACGCACTACATTTAGTTGTAATTAAGCTACATGTGCCTATAAATGAGAGAGAGAGAAGCAGTGGTTGGGTCGCGCAGACTTGTACCGTTCCATCGAAGAACCGTTCGGGTCCGGACCGTGGTGGTATTCAAAAAACGGTCCATCGGCTACTGCACGATATTGTGCATCAAGCACCGCTTGTGAGACGCCAAGTGTCGCGTTGATGCGCTTCGGTGTGAACAACGAGCTCAGCACGAGCTGGGCGGAAACCCTGTGTTGACAACATCCACCTTCGTTCAACCAATGTGAATGCATGCCCTTGGCCGTCAGCTCCACCCCTGCAGAGACCGTGGCACAAGTCCCAAGCGCAGCCGTGTACCGCGTACCGCCATCTTCCCAACTTCGGTCTGTTCGTTCGTTCGTTCACCTACAATGGCGTTCACGGCCTCTCAAGCAGTTCCCCTTCGCCAAGTATCCACCATTCCCGTCACGTCTCCGCTGCGGCCGTCCATCGCACGCCCTGCTCAAAAGTTCCGGTCCACGCTGCGCATGGTGCAGAAGAACGCCCCCGTGGTGAACACAGATCCGTGCCTCGACACACTTCTCAAATCGGCGTACCAGTTTTCCACTCTACTGAGCATCGCCGCCGTCAGCGGCATTCAAGGCGACAAGGTGAGCGGCACTGTATTTGCTCCCACCAATGCAGCGTTTGCAAAGCTTCCTGCAGAGTTGCTGCAAATGTTCATGTCCGATGCCACAGCCGCTCGCAACCTGATTCTGCGTCACGTGGTCATTGACGTGGTTCCCGCGAGCAAGCTCACCGGCAACGGATTCCTAAACGCGGCATTTGACGGACAGCTGGGCTACAGCTCGTACGGTGGAATGCAGCTCAAGATCGACGGCGCTTCCGTCACGTCGTTCTGCGACCAGAAGTTCGACAAGGGAGTGGTACATGCCATTTCCGGCGTGTTACGACCACCGAGTCAGAAATGGCCGTCCTTTGCACAGACGTATACTGCGCCAGCTGCCACCGCGCCGCCGGTGGACGGGTATGCAAACAGGCGCGCACGAGGCGCCACAATAACCTCCACGTTAGGCGGTAGAAAAGCGATGGGACTCATGACACAGAGGCCTTTCTGGATGTATGGGCCGCCGTATTTTGCCGCCAAGCAGGAGGATTACGAGCCCATTTCGATCGCATTCCCGGAGTTGTCATCTGTTGACTACCAGCTCATGCCGCCGGGCAGTGTGGTTGTATCTCCAGATTCTACGAGCGCTTCCGAGCTGAATCCCGTGAGTGGCATGAGCAAGTACATTGGTCAGACGAAGCGTATTGTGGACGGAGATGGGCTCTCAGACTACTCCAGACTTGACGACTAGAACTCTTTTGTTTCTTTTATGTTCAACTGCTATTAGTTCTCTACAACCCTATGGTAAACGAGCGAATATGCTTGATTTTGTATACGTGGTGCTGTAGCAGTCTTTCGTTTCGAGTCTAACGGTAAGCTTCTTGTAGACTCTTTGTGTGTATGTGCTTGAGTTTTACTCGAAAAGAAACGGCAATTCGCAGCGCGTCAATCGGGAGAACAAAACCAAAAAAACAGACGACGCAGCAAACAGCGATTCGATTCATTATATCATTACTAAACCAAGTGAGCCGTGAAAGGCAAAAGCACCACGAAGGGAGAAACGGCGCACGTCGGAACAAAGCCTCAAAAAAAGTTGCGTTTCGCTTCACGTACATATATATAAAAACTACACAAGTGGCTCTCGCAACCAAAACCGGCGTAAAGGCAGCATTGCAGACACAAAAAAAAACGTGCACGTTGCGCGACGCCACACCGTTGCCAACGCGGCCACCAAAAAAAGAGACACACACACAACGGAGTTGCAAACAAAACAGAAGGAAAAGAAGCAACCAAGAGCAGCACAACAGCTATGGACCCGGGGGTGTGTACGCCTTGAGAACGGCAGAACGGAAAGGATGTCTCAGTTTTCGCAGTGCTTTGGATTCAATCTGTCTGACGCGTTCCTTGGTGACATCGAAAACGCGTCCAATCTCTTCCAGAGTCTTGGCCCTGCCATCATCCAGTCCATAACGCATACGAACAACATCGCGCTCACGTGGAGTGAGGCTGTTGACCACATGCTCCAAGTCATCGCGCAACAGCGAGCTCTCCACCCTATCCTCCGGGCTCTCAGCATTGCTCTCGATGACATCGCTGAGAGTAAGCGCATCATCGGAAGTGGTGAGCGGACAATCCAACGGCATGGCGTTCTGCATGTTGACGCGAGTAGTGCGAAGCTTCTCCACGGTGATGTTACAATACTCGGCAACCTCGTTCTCCAGCGGCGGGCGACCCAGCTCATTGGTGAGATACTTGGTGGCCCTACGAATGGCGGTGATGGTATCATACAAATGCACCGGCAGACGAACGGTACGACTCTGGTCAGCAATGGCACGGGTGACGGCCTGTCTGACCCACCACGTAGCATAGGTCGAAAACTTGAATCCCTTGTCGGCATCAAACTTCTCACAGGCGCGAATGAGCCCCAGCGTGCCCTCCTGAATGAGGTCGGACAGCGGCATGCCACGATTGAGATAACGCTTTGCAATGGACACGACCAACCTCAAGTTGCACACAATCATCCTGTCCTTGGCCTTGCGCGCGTCAACCAGGCGCGTTCGAAAGGAGCAACGGTCCTCATCGACAAAATCAGCCCACTCGTCATCCGAAGGCTGCCTGCCAATGGTGTCGGCCAGCTGCACGCGACTGCGCTGCCAGCGCATAAGCAGCGCAACCAGGCGGCCAAACTTGACCTCCTCGTCGGGGGTGAGCAGGCGGTCCGAGCCGATGAGCTGCAGGTACCAGCGCACGGTATTATCCGACAGGCTGAGCGTGGGCGGCGACGGCGGCGGCGGCGACGACGACGACGCGGACCGAGACGACTTGGCGGCGGTGGAAGGCGGCGATAGCGTAACATCGGCCGTGGGCGCGCGCGCGCGGCGCGTACGCGGACGGCCGCGACGCTTGGGCGCCGCAATCATGACGGGCGGCGCGCGCGCCGTACGCGGCGGCGCACGCGGCGGCGCACGCAGCGGCGCACGCGGCGGCGCCAGCACGCGCGGCGCGGCGGGCGGCAGGAAGGCGGGCGACAACATGGAACAGCAGCAGCGAAGCCAAGTGTGGCGCGAGCGCGAAGAATGGACGATGACGTCGCGGCGCATCTACGGCACGTTAAGTGCGCGACGAGCACTTGTTTGGGCGCATTTGGGCGCAGGCGCTACGCCGCCACGGCTCCTCCCCTCCCCGGGGCGGCTCCACGCACGGAGGCGGTTTATGTGTGCGGCCGGCTGCCGCCGCAAGCGCCGCAGGGGCGCCGTCAGATCGCCTGCAAGCGAACGGATGGCGCGCGTTGTCGCCTCGCACAATATCTGCCGCCGCACCTGAGCTTCCTCCACGCCCTGCGCGCTGGCCACGTGGCGCGCCTTATGCCCTACAGTAGCTTTCAGTGCGCGCTGCAGCTGCTGCACTGCAGCAGCTGCAGGCGCGATCCACAGCGTGTTGATCATGGCGCAGTGCGCGCGGGCGCGGCGTGCTCTTACTCGTGCTCGTGCGAGCAGATTGACCGCCTACGCCAGCCCCGCGTCATGGTCGACGACGCGCGCAGCGACGAGAGCGACGGCGGCGGCGGCGACGGCGGCGGCGACAGCGGCGGCGACGCGCACGTGTGCGCACGCTGCGAGCTGCGTGCGCGCAACGTGCGCGAAGCGCGCCGCTACGAGGCGGCGTCGCTGGACGGCGGCGCATCGCAGCCGCCGTCCAGCGCGCCGTCGCCGCCGTGCGCGTGCAGCGTGTGTCTGGGCGTGTTGCAGCGCGGCGCGCTACAGGCGGTGGCGACCGCCGCGCATTCGCAGCTACAGCAGCTGCGACACGCGCGTACGTACCGCGTGGCGGCGTCGCTGCCGCTGGCGGCCGTGCTGCTACGCGAGCGCGCGTTTGCGTTGCGTCGACACGCCTCGCGCGTCTACTCCATGCGAGACGCGCTGCGCGCCGCGCTGCGCCCGCTCTTGGCGCCGCTGCGATACGACGCCGACGCTGAGGTCGTCTTGCGCCTCTCCTACGACCACGCCGACTCCGCGTCGGACGCCCACTTTCTTCGCGCACACGCGCCAAACAGCGGCGGCGGCGGCGGCGGCGCTGCGAAGCGCGCGCGCGCGGACGTTTCCATCACGGCGGCGCAAAAGCTGTTGGATGCCATGTCCGATAAGGAGTTTGAGGTGGCGGCGCCGCATGTCATGCGTCTGTCGCATGTGGCGCGCGGCGTGTCGGTGAGCGTGCGCGTGGAGACGGTGCCCTTGTTGTTGGCGGCGCGCTATACAAAGCTGTCGCGCGTCGTGTCGCAGACGCCATGGACCGTGGCGACGTCGCGAACCGTGGGCGCGCGCGTGGAACGTAGCGTGCAGTCCGTGGTGCAACGTGCCGTTGAGCAAGTCATCCCGCACGAGAAGGCTACCTTCACGGCGGGCGGCCGCGAGGACGTGGATGTGCGAATGTTGGGCGGGGGACGCCCGTTTGTGCTCGAGTTGCAGGGCGCCAACGTTGTGCCTTCACTTGTGGATGAGCGTAACATTCGTGATATTGAGGCGCACATTGGTGCGGGCGTGGTGCAGGTGCATGGCCTGCGTGTGGTGCCTGCTAGTTACTTTGCCAACATGAGGCAGTATGAAGCGGAGAAGCAAAAGCATTATCGATGTGTCATTTATACGGAGAGTCAGTTGGATGAGCGTAAACTGCAACTGCTCAATATGCAAAACGTATCCATAGCGCAGCGCACACCGTTACGTGTCTTGCATCGTCGCACGCAGGCCGTGCGCCACAAGACCATCTTTTCTACCAACGTGCGTCGCGTCATGAATCAACACTTTGTGGTGCTGGATGTGATTGCTCAGGCTGGCACCTACATCAAGGAGTTTGTACATGGTGATAATGGCCGAACTTGTCCCAGCGTCGCTTCCTTGTTGCAGTGCTTTTCCGATATTGTTCAGCTCGATGTCACCGAGATCAGTCAAGCCAGCTGATGTGCCTCACGCGTCGCCGTTGGCTCGCGTTCCGTTCTCGCCGTACGGCAGCGCGCGTTGTGCGTTGCACATGCACTCCGCGTTGGGCGAGTACGTCACGGACGACGAGTGTGTTTCGCGGATGGTGATGGAGCGCAGCAGAGGCAACGCGTTCTTGAGTCGGTAGTAAACCCACTGTGCGATAAACTCCGCCGTGGGACTGTCCGTGTCCAGCGATTCGTTCAGATGACGATGGTCCAAGTGTTCGTGCACGAGCTTCTTCACCACCGCCGAAATGTCTTCAAAATCGGTCACCATGTTCTTCTTGGCGCCGTGCGACTGCAGCGTGTGTGACGCCAGCTCCACCTCCATCTTGTAGCTGTGGCCGTGCAGACGCGCGCATTTGCCGTCGTGCTGCTCTAGCTGATGCGAGGCTTCGAAGCTGAATGTCTTGCGGATGATGAACATGTTCGCGCACGCCGTGCAGCTCGACGAGTGCTCAGGAAACTGCCGGGGTGCGACGTCGTGTGTTGGGCGATTGCTCCTCACATGAGGCACTGCGAGAGCGGCTTTGATAGATATATATACGTTGTCTATCTATCCACGCGCGAAGAAGGTGTGCGCGCGCCAAGATTCATCCATGCATTCGTTGAGTTGTCGCGAGTTCTCCCGTTGAGCTCGTGCTGCCCAGCTCATTGGCTTAAATTATCTACCTAAAATTACTCGCTCATCAAACACCGAAAACGAGAAAAAAAAGTGTCGAGCTCAAAAAGTTGAAGGGTCAGGAAAGTCAAAGAGTTAGCTTGGCGTCTTTATAGAGTAACACTAATTAACAACTCATGTCGTGAAGGAGTTTGTCACGTTAAGAACATATTAACACATAACACGAGAAACATCCCGCCATACAAACCAGGTACCAAGGGTAATGCAGAACGCGTTGAAGCGAACTGTTCGAAGAAGGAAACAAAAGAAAAACAGGCTATGGGAGACGCGGGCTAGAATCGATACCCGGTCTGACTGCTTTCGAGGCATCCTCTTCTTCAGCTCTTTGCCCCGCCTCCGCAGGTCTAGCGTTCAGGGCCTCCTTAGAATCAGCACCGACCGCTGCATTGGCATCACCGAATGTTTCTGAATCCTCTGGGGCTGGAAGCGCTTTCACTGATTCTGACTCATTCTTCAACTTCTCCTTTTCTCGACGTGCCTCTGCGCGACTTCTCTCTGCAGCTTCTAGGCGTAGCCGCTCTCCCATGGTGCACAGCTCCGAACGTGACACTGAAAGCTCAGCCTGCTCACCAACAGTGTTGTCCTCAAAACGCTCTTCTGCGTTCAGTGTAACATCGCCATCTTCATCGACCGACATAGACACTGCGACTCGCAGATCTCCCCGCTTCGCCTTTCCCCGAAACATTACTTCCAACTCGCCTAGCAGCTTGGGATACCGTTCATTATGCCTGAGCATGTTCATAGGAACCATTCTAATTCGCTTTTCATGTTCATATAGACGTACAACAATTCCGCTTTGATCCTCTAAACAATTAGTGAAAACCTCTTCTTTCTTCGAGACTGGAAGTTCAGCATCTTGCTCCACGAAAGAATGAAGACGTCGGCCAGCAATCTCAATACTTAGACCAAGGATCACTTTCCCTTGTGCTTCAATTTCGAGTGCTGAATCCGCATAGCCTCGTTCCTCGATTTGCCTCTCCTGTTCCTCCCAAATTCTTCTTTGCTTCTCCCAATCAAAGGCTTCTTCCACTTCATCGTCCTCCAAACCAGAACTCTCCAGATTAATTTCATCCGCGGACTCTACTGTGTATTCTGCGTTAGCGCGCATATCATTTTGGTCTTGGTGGTAAGGAGGATCAAGTGCGGAAGGACTGAGCACTGGGCTTTCGTCGTCCTCTTCCGTTGATGGAACAATAACGTCCACGGTTTGAATCGGATCCGAGAGTTTGAACTCGTCCATAGAAAGCTCAGTTTGTTTGTCATTGAGGCTGCCCTCATGATTTTTAGGCCTTTTCGACTTCTTCGGGAAGCCAACTCCTGGCCAAGATCCCCACGAAAGCCACGACTTTGACCACGACTTTGATTTCGTTCCTATTGCTGCATCAGAGTTGGAGCGGTGTGTTCTCAACTTCTCGTTGTCCGAAGAAGAAATGTTGTCATCAGTAATGTTGTACGCAATCGGTGGCGGGAGAAGAACCCCATTCTCATTGCCCCGAGCGCCTTTTAGCGAAGACGAATTGATAGAACTCTTAGATTCCGAATCCGAGTCCGTTCCTGCAGGGGAGTGATTCCCATTTGACGTGTGGTGCAGTTTACCTGGTTCCTCGCAGACTAGAGAATGACTTCGTCGCTTCGAGCGACTGCGTTTCTTCACCAGTTTCGCCGGGGGCATTGTTATGTATCCAGTTCCTACGCCCATTGCACGCATGACACGGGGGATACACTCCTTGAGTTCACGATGCCCTTCAAAACCAAGATATGCCATGTTCAGGTTTTCCACTCTCTCCAGTTCTACTTTCCGCAGACCGGCAACGTACACCCCATGTCCGCATCCTCTATGGAAGAACGCAAGCGCCCAGTCATCGGAGCCGTAGGCGTTGACAATTCGACCTGCGACAACTGGCAGCAACTTCTTCCATCTCTCTGGATCAGCAGTGACGGCTCCACCCATAATGAAAACGTTGTCCACGATACCGTGCGCTCTGCGAGATGCAAGAGACTCAAGGCACTTGAGTATCACACGCGCCCCAATGGAATAAGCGAAAAGCGTTACTGGGCGATTACCGTAGCTCCGCTCAACCAGCACATCTGCAAGTTCTTCACCGGCACCATTGGACCGGGAAACGAGAATTGACCATGGATTATCAACGTAGTCCATGCAAGACATGATCGTGAGAGGCATCGCTATTGCAAACGCAACAGCACCCGCCATGGTGGACGCGGCCGCCACTGCATGTGGATATGTCTGCTGTAACGTAGTTACGGTGGCCTTGGAGGCCCAAAACTTGGCAAACGCCATAGCCATTTCAAACAATCTTCGCGAGTCCCATCGCAAGGCGATGTGCTGTGAGTAAGGTAGCTCGACCTTGAGCGCTGGCTCAAACTGGTCCAACGCACTTCCAAAACCCCGATCAGTTAGCCATGCCGGAATGCATATACAAACGTGAAGGCTTGCGACTTGGCTTCTCGACTCCAAACCACGAGAGCCAACCTTTCTCTTTTCCCTCTTCTTCTTACGCTTGCCAAAACGAGAACGCTTCTTGTTATCCACCTCCAGATCATCGTATTCGTCTTCCTCATCGTCACTGTGTGTTGGGGGACGCGGGAGTTCCTTCTCTGCGTCGATATCGTCTTTCTTCGCCTTCTCTTCCGCGTCAGGTTTGTCTTCTATGGCCATATGAGCTTTAGCAGCCTCTACCTTCAGTTGCTCAGCTACAGCTTTTTCCCAGCGCTTCTTCTCCCGCTGCAACCGGCGTTTCCGTTCCTCGATGACACGCGGGTCATCCGGATGTTCAAAGTCAAACTCTTCAAGATTGGTGCTCACGCGATTCTTCGCCTTCTTCACGGAGAAGCCCGCACCAGCAACGCCAAACAGGCCGCCGACAACAGCGACGGACGCAACGGAGCCGGACGCAGCAAGTCCAGCAGCACCAGCCACACCGACACCAGCCAATGCGGTGAGAAGCGCTGGCGCAATGAGGCCGCCCGTCAGTCCAAACATGACGCCACCTGCAAGCGTGATGCCGCCAATCTTCATGGCCTTCTTCACGCGAATCTTCTTTTTCCGACGTTCAGTAAGTAGCTGGTCAACAGATTTGGCATTGTGCCGCGACGCGCTGGATGAGGTGGTGGACTGACTGTCATCGCTTGCAGTGGAGCCGCGGAGAGGGAGCTGCGCGAGAGACTCAGAAGGAGCACCGGACGAAGCGGCCCGCGCTTGTTCAAGTAGATGGATTGCGGCAGCTAGTTCAACGGCTGCGACGACCGGCCACGGGATGCGAAAGTGCATGGCTACAGAGATCAAAAACGCTCGACTTCTAGCGTCGTAAGTACCGGCTGCCACCGAGATGGCTAGCATTGCTTGCAGGGATCGAAAGCGGGAATCTTCATCGCCGACCAGGTTGACGCAGTCCGTTATGACATCGCTTCGAGAGGGCGACGACGGTTCGAGGGCGATGAGGGCGGTTTGTTGACTTTGGGGAAGATTGAGCGCTTGCAGGATGTTGGCGGCCTGCGTGCGAGCAAAGGCAATGTCGTTGAGGTCATTGGCGCGTTGGTTGAGAAGCACAACGGCCAATGCTCCCAACGAAAAGCGCTGCACGGCATCCAAGGTGTCAAAGCCCTTCAACGGCTCATCGACGCTGAGCAGCGGGATGGTGGCGCTATGAGGGGGAGATTGCTCAAGCTGCTCCAGTGAGACAGAAGGGATAAGCTCGTGTGACTCGTGTGGTTGAGAAAACGGCTGCAGCGGGGACAAGGCGGTCGACGTGGAAGCGTCGGTCAAGGCGGCGTCGGCGTGAGCGGGCGTCATGGAGCGGGGAGGCAGGGGGGCGGGGTCATAGCGAGGGGGAGGGTGTGCGGAGCTGTGAGCAGCCATGGCGCAGCGCGGAGCTGCTCACACGGCGGGGGCGGGCGGTGTGCGAGCGCAATGCGGCGCGACGCAGCGACATGACGGTTGCGGGCGAGCGCCAGCGCTGCGCGCAACGGCGATGTGGCCACTTCGCTAACACAGCCGCCTTGCATTCTGCCGGCGAATGGACGCGTGCCAATTATTCGCCGCCGTCCTTGTTGGCCTGTTCCCAAAACAAATGCGTGTCTGCAATGATGGCCACGTGCCCACGTGGACAACGCCCAAATGCCATTCGGCTCTCTTCTTGTCCTTCTTGGTGCTCTTCTTAATGCTCTTCGTTCTGCTCTTCTTGCCGCAACGGTTGCAACGTCAAGTGTCTGCGAGCGAATTCTTCCCCGACCGTATATTCCCCCCTCCCAGATCAACCACAGCTGTTCACACCAACCACTCCGTTATGCGAGATCAAACAATGCAGCATCCCAACGCCAATCAGCAGCTGTCTTCTTCAGCCACATCTCTTCTTTCCTCTTTTCAGCAAAAGGTCTCTTTGTACCATCAACTTGGAATGCACCAGACAGCAATTTTCTACGCCGATAAAGCTGCGTCAATATCTTCAACCCCACAGCATTTTATCATCCAGGCCCGATTGTTCTTCTCACTCGGTCAGTACCGAAGAGCGCTACACATCTTGGAAGCAAACGATCTCCCGTCTCAGCATCAGACCGCCAGGCTGTTAGCGGCACAATGTCATTTTGAACTCCGTGATTACGATGCTTGTCTTTCTTTACTGGGCGATGAACAAGCTGTAGACAGCGCCATCTCTACCCTCACGCTAAGAGGCGCACCCCGAGAGCTACATGCAGCCCTGTGCGTTCTCCGAGCAAGAGTTCACGAGCGTCTGGAAAACCCAGAATGTGCGCTACTGTGGTATAAGCGCGCCTTTCGTTGCGACGTCTTCTGCGTGGAGGCGTTTGAGGCCCTTTCAAATGCGCGATTACTTCCCCCGCCAGAAGCTGCCAATTTTGTCAACGAATCGCTTTCCGATACTCCCTCAACCCCTCAAGCTCACGCTCTTGCCAGAAAATGGATCTCTTCTTATTATACGGCGTGTGCGAACCAAGACGTTGAAACGCCATCTTCTCCCCCAATGAACGACAACGTTGATTTGAAAATCGTTCACGCCAAACGCAAGTTCAACTCATTGAATTTCGCCTGCTGTCTGGAGGACTGTCGACAAATCCTTCGCAGTGATCCACATGCCCACAAGATTCTTCCCATATATCTTGCAACGCTGGTGGAACTCAACGAAAGAAATGAGCTGTTTCTCATAGCTCATAATCTCGTTGATAACGCTCCAAAGTCTGCTATCAGTTGGCTTGCCGTTGGGTACCACTACCTGGTCAGCGGCAAACCAGAACTGGCGCGCAGATTCTTCCAGAAATGTACCGCGCTTGACATGCGAGTTGCGCCGGCGTGGATAGCGATTGGACACGCGTTTGGTGCTCAGGATGAGAGCGACCAAGCAATGGCGGCGTACCGAACGGTGACGAGATTATTCCCCGGCGCTCAGGAACCGCACTTGTTCATGGGGATGGAGTATGTGCGACAGGGCTCTCTCAATCAGGCCGCAACCATGCTTCGACGAGCTGCGGAAGCGTGTCCAAAGGATCCAGCTCCCGTGCACGAGCTTGGGGTGGTCTTGTATCATATGGGCGATCATGCAGGAGCTGCTGGCTACTTCAAAGAGGCTTTGGGGCTTTGGGAGTCTGGTGACGCGTCAAGAGATGTCTCGAGAAGAAGTGGGAAACGAGCGGAAGCGGAAGAAGCGACGCTTGTGAATCTTGGTCATTGCTACCGCCGGCTGAAAGATTACAATGCGGCGAAACGATGTTACGAACGAGCATTGGCTCTACGGCCACGCAGCGCTGGTACATGTGGTGCTCTGGGAATGACCCTGCATGCTATGTGGGATTTAGAAGGAGCTATCGCCATGTACCACAGAGCATTAAGGAACAATCCGGAGGATGCGAATTGCAGTGAGCTCTTGGAACGGGCGCTCTATGACATGTTTCTGGTGAGGCCTTCCGGGAGCTCAGATGCGATGCAATCGAGTGGGACTGTGCCACTGTAGCAAGTCCTATCCATGGAATGACCAGACAGGATGGGTTTACAAAACCATCTCAAGGTTGTTAATGAAGTTAAACTAACAAAAGGCATTGATTAGACTGAGCCTTCAGTGTGGGTGTGATGGGTTATTCTATAACTGGTTGCTTGAAGATAGGGCTTTGCAGCATGATGCCATATGTTTCTGCAAAGTTATGACGTCGCTTAGTGAGCACGTCAACTGTCTGCGTTTCAAGGCGGTTTGTTTCTTTTTCGACAAACGCATCGTTGGGGACCAAATTTTTAGCACATCGCAGATCACGGATCGCTCTAACCATACGATCAAGCTCAATACTAGCTTGTGAACGGCGATAAAAAGTTTTGGCATCCGGGTTTTCCATCGCATCGCAGTCCGCAATGGCATTCACCCATTGCTCCATCCTCAAATGGCACATTGCGAGATTCGAACGCACGGTTGCAACACGTTTCGCATCTGCGGCGGCTCGACTGGCGTCCGAGGCCTTTGCGTAGAGCAGAAGGGCATTCTTGTACTCCTTAAATTTGTCCGCTGCTCGAAAAGCGTCGTTTCCTTCTTTGCGCAGCTCATCTGCACGGGTTTGCAACTGCTCCTTTGTGAGATGAGGGGTTCTGGTGATCGCTGTGACAGTGAGCGTGCATATTTGATTGCCGTCGTGCACAAGAGCCGAGGTGGAATTAACCGCGACACCTCGGGCTAGCTCTTGAATCCAGGGTTTCGCTTGCTTCTTACCTACAATGAAAGAAAAGAGTATAGGCTGTTTATCCGGATACTCCACAGATACCGAAACAACATCGCCTTTAGAGGAGACCATTGCTTCTGGCTTCTCGACGGGTTTACAAACTGTGTACTTCAGATCCGGTTGCGGCCCCGCAGCCTCAAGAGGATGGCTCGATTCCTCATTGGGTTGTGCCATTTTTTCGGTCTGGGACATGGTGTTGCTCTGGTATTCGGTATGCAAATGGAAACGCGTCAAGTTTGAAGGCTCGAAAAACTGGTGGGGTTGATAAAAGACAGAGACCTACCTTCGTCGTATAGTCGGGGGAAATGGAGCACAGCGCAGCGGATCGAAGTACAGAAGAAAGGTTTCGAAAACTGACAAAAAGTAAGAGAAAGTTCATGAAATAGCGTGTCCAGCGTGCCACGTTGCCCTAAACCAGCGATCCATCACCGCCGACATCGCCGGCGTCCCTACCTTGAGAGGGCTTCTCTTTCTCAGCATGCGATAGATAGTCAAATCGATCACTGCACATCCTTCTTTCACGCCCTCTTTCGGAGCGATCGAGTTAGCTCCCGCGTCCATTCTGTTTACATCACCGTTACGGAAAGCGTGATTCCTTCTAGGAAGAAATCTCAAGATGGTTGCGTCCACAGCATTAGCCCCGCGTGAGGAGGACATCTGCAAGATGCTCAAGTGCAACACCCATTTGGGCACCAAGAACTGCGATGTGCTCATGGAACCGTACGTTTACAAGCGTCGATATGATGGTAAGTTTCAAACTCCACTCTGCTCAGATATGCAGTGCCCACAATGTGCCATTTCATTCGGATCACAAGGTTGCAAATCGCGAAGCCATGGACTTCCAAGAACGCTACAGAACACTTTTTAGTGAACTCAAATTTGTACAGAGTACTAACTTGAATGCTGGTAACTTGCACAAATATTGTTGTTGTTCTTTCGCCAATGCAACCTTAAACAGGTGTTCATCTCATCAACATCGCGACTACTTATGACAAGATTATGCTTGCTGCCCGAGTTATCGCCTCGATTGATAACCCCGCTGACGTTGTTGCCGTATCTGCTCGCCCCTATGGACAACGTGCTGTTCTTAAGTTCTCCCAATACACTGGAGCTCATGCTATTGCTGGTCGCTGGACCCCCGGACAGCTCACCAACCAGATCCAGAAAAAGTTCCAAGAGCCTCGACTTCTTGTTGTGACCGATCCGCGAACTGACGCCCAAGCCATCACTGAGGCTTCGTACTGCAACATTCCTACCATCGCGTTCTGTGACACTGACTCTCCATTGCGATACGTGGACGTCGCCATTCCGGCCAACAACAAGGCGAAGCATTCCATTGCCCTTCTCTGGTGGCTCTTGGCTCGTGAAATTCTTTACTTGCGTGGCACCATTCAGCGCGCACAGCCTTGGGATGTCATGGTGGATCTCTTCTTTTATCGTGATCCTGAGGAGCTTGATAAGGCTGAGGAGGCTGCTGCTGCTGTGACTAGCGCACTTCCGACAGCCCCCACTACTGCTTACGACGCCACTGCACTTGGAGATCCTACAGCGTTCACCACTGCCGCACCTGAAACTGCTGCTGACTGGAGTGCCGCCGCACCTGCTGCTGCGGCGGACTGGGACGCTGGGGCCGCCACTGAACAGATGGACAACTGGACCGCAGATGTTGCAGTTCCCGCTACTACTGGTGGGTCGTGGGACATCCCTGCGACGACTACGACACCAAAAGAGAATCCGAGCGGGTTCACTCAACAATTTTAGGTCGCCAACTCTTCCAGCTCTACGACTTTAACAAGCGCCTAGATAAATAAGTTGACGATCCCAAGTATATTCTTGCACCTATCCAAAGGGCGTTCTCTGTGTGATTGGCACTTGCCAATGGCCACAGATAACACGTTTTAAGTTTGGGTTTCAATGAGTAGCATGGATATATTTCTGCAGCTTGTAACCATGCATGCATGTCTGTTTGCAAATAATGAGTAGGCTCACGCTGGATGGCATTGCTCTGGTAGGTTGGTTCCCTTTGCGAATCAACGTGCTCTTCTGCTAGTCAATCATTACAGAGTTAACTATTGACATGACGACTACAATATCTTTCTCAGTAAAGAACTACAAAGTGCCCTAGATCTGCCTGCCATAGCTCGAGAGAACTTGGACCCCAGAGGCCCAAAACCATAACGAGGACAGTATTCCGTACTAGGCAGAGAGGACGTCATTCGATACAGCAGACAGAAGCGGAAAGTAACAACGTCCACTGTTTTAAAGGCATATACATCACACATGACCACGGGAAGAACAAACTGAAACTGTTATACACATCGATGACGAATTCTACAAAGCTGGTTGGATCTAGATTTCGTGCTTCAGATCGGCTGAATCAGATGAAACTCGTACTTTGATCATGCACCAACACAAAAACCTTGTAGAAAAGAGACAAAGCACATCACATGGAACGCAAGGAAACCGAAGGTAAGGGATGATAATTAGTTTCAGGAGCACTCCTTATCCAAGCCATTTTCTAAAGTTATTGGCCGCTTTGCGAGCATTCGCTTCCTTTAAATTGAAGCAGTACTTGGAAGCTAAGTGGTCCGAAATGCTTTTCTCATCCATGCAACAAAGCTCGGCAAACAATGGCGATACGATTGAAAATATCTCAAGGTACCTCTCCCTCAGGCTGTAAAACGCTCTCATACAGCAGGTTTGGAAATCATCCCAGACCCCTATGTCGAGCAGACAGCGCCGCATTGTCTTCGGAACGCCTATTCTTGGTTGTGGGGGACCTTGGAATATGTCTTCAAAATTATGCAAGTAAAACGCAGCACCGTCTTTCACACAAAACGTATCTTTGTGTTGAGTATTAATACCACAGATATAGGCAGCGGTAAAAGCTCCAGCAGCGCTTCTAACGAATTCATCCGCTATGACGTGATCTCTTCCACGCGTGTCCTGCCAGAAGTCAAAACGAAAATTAAAGAAACTCTGTACATGGCAGAATGCCCGGGTTAACCCTTGGTCTACTCCGGAGGCAATTACGTCAAAAGTTACGCATATCGGTGCAGAGTGAACATCAGGATACCTTGAAGTCGGAGTGGACCACACGCAGTTGAAGAAAACGAACAGCATTTGACAGAGTTGGATTTTGAGCATATTCGTTCCTCTCCGAAGGTTGAGACGCGGTAGCAATGGAGTCATGTTTGAATGCTTGACGACGTCTTCCTCGAACGATAGATGGCGAAGTTCAATTGCTGTGTGATCCACCTCTACACGAACAGTGGCGGATTCAGCAAGCTGTTGGTCAGGATAATAGTCCTCCGTATTATCGGACTGCGACGAAAAGAAAGATGATTCTTCCTCGTCAGGACCATTGAAGGAAGATTCATGAGGTAAGTTGTGTACGCGAAATGGATGAGATATTAACTGGAAACCGAAGTCATGTTTATGCTTCCGTGGTTGTTCGAAGACGACATTCCGGAAAAAATCTTCACTTTGGAGGTCAACCTGAAAAACAACAATGGAACATGGCAGTGTCAGTAAGCACAAAGAGCAAGATTTATCTATGTATGAAAACATACCATATCGACAGGCACACGAAAGATTTTGTCGTTCGGGTTGCAATGCTTGTGAAATGAGCCATGTGACTTGGACGGGGTACAGCCGGGGGCGAAACACCATCGATTGTATCCACGCGATACAAAAGAAAGCTTTGACTGCAGTGTTGAAAATGAGGGGTGTCTTCTAAGCAGAAGAAAGCGCAGCTTGAGTCGCCTGGACGAGCATAGCCTTATCAACAATGGGCGCAACAGTGGGGAAGGTTCCGTTGGCGGGTGAATTTGAATAGTATGTAGTATAAGAGGGAATATTAGCAACAACTGTTGTTCGGAGCATTCGGTGACAAGACGTGGAGTAACCTTCTTTTCTGCCAAAAGGTCTTGAAGTATATGGTCAACGGACATCTGCTCGAAGTTTGGATCATGAGTTGACTCTGACACGAATGGGAATCCAGCGGCACTTAACGGGGGTGAGAATGGTGGAAATGAAGCTGAACTAGCGTACGAGCTGGACGGAGAGCGCGGCGCAGGGGATATGGACGCTATGGGAGGCGAAGTTGGCGACATTGCAGGCGCTCTCAGCGGGGAAGGCGTGGGCACAGAAGGCTTTGAAGCGGTTGGGAATGGAGCTCGACTGTTGGAAGTGGGAGTGGGCGGCAATGGTGGTAATGTAGGAGACATTGTTGGGGATGGCTGCACATGTTGGGTCGTCGAAGTGTGCGCTCTTCTATGGAGCGCACAACGTTTGTTTCATTCTATGCTTTGGCACCAACTTGGTGGCACCAAGTGCCGAGTTACGACCGTGCACATGCGCCAAGCCGAAAGCCAAACCATTTATCGCGGTCAGCGTGTCGTACAACGCGTACACGTGCGATGTAAGTGAGCTGCGTGAATCATAGCAAGCGGTTTCTTGAAGGGCTGCGGAGATGCTTGGAAGGTCAGATCTCTCACACACCATGTCAGTCGGTGCTGCCAATCATCAGATGCCATTTGTGCCACCAAACAACGCCACCGGAGCGTCGCCCGGATCCCGTCCACGTTGACGAGTGTTGGTGTTGATCCCTTCAACACCATTTCCGCATCCGCGCCGTCGTCGCCCACCTAAACTTTACGTGATCGCACATCTTCGCCGACGCACACCGCCCGATTCGTGCTTTCGCTAACGCCCCACACGTCCTTTCGCAATGGCACAAGTTCCCCCAATGCCGAACATGCGTATGCCGCAGGGCGGACCGCCAGGAGCCCGCGCCCTTGGCGCACTCGCCGCCGGCGTTGTGGGTCTGTCCAGTGCATACCGATATGGGCTATTCAATGTTGATGGTGGTCATCGAGCCGTACTTTTCAACCGAATCGTCGGCGTGCGCGAACACGTTTATGGCGAAGGCACTCACATTCGCATTCCATTCATTGACATGCCCATTATCTACGATGTGCGTGCCAAGCCGCGTAACATTCAGTCGCTCACCGGTTCACGCGATCTGCAGATGGTCACCATAACTTTGCGTGTGCTTTCGCGTCCGGATTCTGACTCGTTGCCGAATATCTACCGCACTTTGGGAACTGACTGGGACGATCGCGTGTTGCCTAGCATTGTTAATGAAGTACTCAAATCCGTCGTTGCTCAATTCAACGCTTCTCAGCTCATCACGCAGCGAGAACAAGTATCCAAGCTTATCTCGCAAAACCTCACGCGTCGCGCTCTCGATTTCAATATCTTGTTGGATGATGTGTCCATCACTCATCTTTCTTTCGGAAAGGAGTACACTGCTGCAGTTGAAGCCAAGCAAGTGGCTCAACAAGAAGCCGAACGCGCAAGATTCATTGTTGAGAAGGCCAAGCAAGATAAAAAGTCTGCCATCATTCGAGCGGAAGGTGAGGCCAGATCAGCTCAAATGATCGGTGATGCTATGCGTGATAATCCGGCCTTTATTCAACTCCGTAGAATTGAGGCTGCCAGGGAAATTGCCACCGTTGTTCAGAGAAGTCAAAACAGAGTTTATCTCGATGCTGATACTTTGCAACTCAATCTCGGTGCAGTCGACTCTGTAAGTGACAATGGAAAAAATAGAGGGGAAGGTGGTAAGGCGTCCGGACGCAGGCTGTATTGACTAATTTTACGATACCAATAAGCCATCCAAGTTTTGCAACAAAACACCGTAAAACGCGCCAACATGCGTGATCAAGAAACATTCATACTATGCAAGCTCGTTTTGGGCGGTATTCGCATCAAGTTAAGGTCAAGAAGAGACCGTACTTACGCTTGACAAGTCCCTCTTCAGTGCGCGTTCCAACGCCTGAGTGAATCGCGCGAATGGGACATGAAAACAAACTCCTTTTAGGATGATGACCGCTGACTGCGGACGCTTATACCCCTATATCTTCAGCGTCAATACTCTCTAGTAATTCCTCCTCTTTCCCAGGAATAGTGGTGAGTTCTAAAGTGTACAACACCGTTGCGTTCGGCGGGATTGACGGCTTTCCAGCACTGGCTCTACGGCCTTTTGTACCAAACGCTAGATCTCCAGGAATGGTTATGTCGTACACATCACCAACTTTCATCTTCAAAACTGCCTCTTCCAAACCCTGTTGGTGGTGGTATCAAATTAGCGGGCAAGCAAAACAAGAGGGATGAAGCGTTCATCGCCAAATCAACGCATAGGAATGTATTCGAGGCTTGTGAAACGTCAGCGTCCGACCGAGCGCAGCTTTCGAGAAAAAACTTCACTACCTTACCTTTAGGATAGCGCCAGAGCCAACACGATAAAAGTAAGGAGTTGACTCATTAAACAAGTTATCAAAGACCACACCGTTGTATGCTCCTTTGAAGCGTATTCCAACAAGATCACCTACCTCTGCAGAAGGCCCTGCTCCAGACTTAACGACAGAGTATTGTATCGATGAAGAAGTGGCAGCCTCTGACGGCGTGGCTGCTAGCAAGTACCCAGCGGAAGCCAACATGCCAGCGAGCATAGAGCGACGAGATACCCTTTTCGTAACGGAAACAGGTTGTGATTGGCATGTTGGAATGGAGCGGCGAGAGCAGGGTCGCTGTAGCGGCGGCCGTGAAATGGGTGTTCCGATGAAAGCCATAGAGTTGTGAACTCAAAAGACTGATGGGATGTCTGAAAGAAGGCCAGATGTATTCCAATTCGAAAGCACCCGCTCTTTGTGTGGCTCAATTATGAAGAAACGAAGAGCTGTTGGCCTCTTAACTTCTGGGAAGAATATGGCTGACTCTCTCCGGTCTTGGAAGGAGCTCTTCTTGTACGATTGCAACTTGTAACTTGCGAAGGATGGATAGAGAGATTTGCTTGCCCTGGCTGGAGATCAATGGCGCAAAAATGACCGGCTGTGCAGCCCCGATCGTCTTCAGGTTCCCCGTGAGGACTTGGCAGGACATGATTGGGTGTTGGTTGACATCGCCAAATGATTGGAAGGCACATGGCATGCAATGCAATTCCCCTCTATGATAGCAGAGAGTTTACGCGCGAGCAAGCCATCCTTCTTCTGCCGCGCCCAAACGGCAGCACGGCGCACAGAGTAAAAGAGGGGAAGAGGGCTGGCCCTCTTCATCACTTTCGCCAAGTCACAGCCAAACTATTCGATAGGCAGGCCTTTTGTGTTAAACTAACCGCACAACATGAGGCTGCTTCAAATTCTGTATCGTAATTGGCATGTTTCTTTCTTTCTCAACGAAATAAGTTGCCAAAAAGTCTCACACGAGGGTGGTCTGTATCTACGGGATGCTCGAAACACCTCGACAAACGCAACCCGGTAGATGACCGTCCGTCCCATTTGATCGCCTCTGAACAGAGTCTGAACTTCAGACTGAAGATTCGCTGCGCCAGGTGCTTTTTCCTTTGTAGTCGTCCACGTGGCGCCAGCCTGCGGGAAAGGATTGAGCCCACAATGGGGTCCGAGGTTCAAATAGCTCTCTCGCGTTCAACTGCAGGCTGTTCGGTCTCTCACCCTCTCATCACTTTGCGCGTCTGCAAAGTATGCACCCGATGGTTAACCTCAGTGTCTATCATCAAGAACAATCTACGAAGGTAAATCTTTGGACAGACAAAAGGAAACATCGCCGTTTTTCAAAGCATAACGGACACAGCGCTACCCTCAACTGCAACAAAACATACTTTTTCTTTAGATCCTGATATTCCATACTCGCTGTTATCAACAGTATGGTGGCGGAAAGCCTTCAACCTAAGGTCCTTGGTGAGAGACAGCGTTCTGGTCTACTTCAATGGGCGGCAGCAGGTGGAGTAGTTCCGCTAGCTGAACAAGGATTCCGTATGTCCTCGTCCACAATAACGGCCACTCAATTTGATCATGGACAATCAAATCCAACATACCTGATAACGGTGAAGGATTCTGAGCAGCATGGACGGCTTTTCAAGTTTGTCATCAGATCACAACCACAAGGACAGCTTCTCAAAGGTGCACATCGCATTGACCGCGAATTCCGTGTTCTGTCCGCGCTAGCCTTCTCGCCTGTTCCTGTTCCCCAGGTGTACGGGTATTGTGAAGACAGCACGTTGCTCGGCGTTCCGTTCTATGCCATGAGTTATGTCGAAGGTCGCATATTCAAAGGCGTGAGCTTGACCGAGCTTCAATCCGCAGCTGAGAGGGCGGAGATATTTCGCGAATCATTACGAATTCTGATTGCTCTGAGACAACTTGATATTGATAAATATGGTCTTCAGGGACTCAGTTCAACCCGCACCCCATGGATTGACAGACAACTTGCGACTTGGTATCGTCAATTCACAGCAAGCAGACTGCCGGGCGTTGATTACGCAGACATGGACCTGCTGTATCGGGGACTAGTGTCGGAACGAAGTCAAGTATCTCAGAATGATGCGGAGAAAAGCTCTGAAGCTCATTTAATACATGGCGACTTTCGCATAGATAACTTGGTCTTTCACAAGTCAAAGCCAGTATGCCTAGCTGTATTAGACTGGGAACTTGTTTCAATCGGAAACCCTACAGCCGACTTGGCATCATTTCTAACTCCATATCACATGCCAAAAGAAGCTTCTTTCGTTCCAATATTGCGCTCAATGGCGTTTTCCTCACCGCGGCCGATAGGGATCCCAAGAGAAGAGGACATTCTTGCACAGTATTTGAACGACACCGGAGTCGAAAGGAATAGGATTCTCTCGGACTTGAGAATCTATCTTTCATTTGCTTTGTTTAAGTTTGCTGCAATCATCTATGGAATACAGCATCGCACTGTCCAAGGAAACGCAGTTTCCACACATGCGACTACTCTTGTGAAGCAAGTGCATTGCTTCGTTCATGGTGGATTAGATATGTTGAGGATGAGTTCAAACCTCGATCTAAGCGAAGCGTTGCTATCGTCATCGAGAAGCGGGTCCCCTCTTGCTCAACAAAGTAATCAGCTTCATAGCTCAAGAAGTTGCACCTCTGGAAGAAAATTATTTCGCTCATGTTAGATCTTCAAGGCGTTGGGAACCGTGGGAGCCATTAGAGCCCCCTAAAACAAAAAGCTAAAGATGCGGGATTGTGGAATTTCTTCTTGCCGAAAGAGCTTGGAGGGACATTATCTGCGGTTGAGTATGCGCCAATTGCCGAGATGACTGGAAGATACCTATTTGCCGCTGAGGTGTTTAACTGCTCGGCGCCGGACACAGGTTAGTGCTCAAATATATTCCATATTCAAACATCAGTGTGTTTCTTTCCAAGATGCTGACTAGCTTTATGCTTTTGATACGCATTCCGGTAGGTAACATTGAACTTCTGTCAAGATTCGGCAATGAGAGACAGAAGCGAAAGTGGCTTATTCCCCTCTTGAATGGAGATATTCGGTCGTGCTTTGCAATGACTGAACCAGAAGTCGCTTCATCGGATGCAACGAATCTTTCTACTCGAATCGAGTCTAGAGGGACTGATTATTCTATAACAGGACGCAAATGGTGGGCTAGTGGTGCGATGGACAAGCGGTGCAAGGTCATCCTCCTCATTGGGAGAGGACCAGAGAGCACACTGCTGCACAACAAACATAAGCAGCACTCGATAATACTGATACCGATGTCAACACCAGGTGTAACAGTGTTGAGGCCACTTATGGTCTTTGGATACGATGACGCACCTCATGGACACGCTGAAATTGAATTCAATAATGTCTGTGTGGACAAATCTGAAGCCTTACTGCACACAGAAGGTGGGGGGTTCGAGGTAGCTCAAAGCCGCCTCGGTGGTGGTAGATTGCATCATTGTATGAGGTTAATTGGATGTGGTGAACGAGCCTTGGAGTTGTTGATCAATCGTTCGAAAGGGAGGCATGCCTTCGGTAAAACATTTTTGAAGAATGATGCCGTCCTACAACTGATAGGAGAGTGTAGATGTAATTTGGAAGCTGCACGTAGCACTACACTGCGCGCAGCATCAGCGTTGGACAGCGGGAATGTACAGGAAACACGTCGCCTGATCGGCGTTGCAAAAGTACTCGTTCCGCGATTGGTTTCAGAAGTAATTGACCGGGCTATACAGGTCCATGGGGGTTTGGGTGTTTGCCAAGACTCTATCTTGAGCATTTTCTTCGTGCATGCGAGAAGCCTGCGGATTGCAGACGGTCCGGACGAAGCCCATTTGTTGAACTTGGCAAAGATGGAAGTGAAGTCTAAAGCAAAGTTGTAATTCCCGTTGCAAGAACGAGGATAGCTGCCGTGGAATAGAAGAGAAGTGGGTAGACACCCCTCGCCAGCTGTGGTAGACTGATGAAGAGCTGTTTGAAGTTGCAGTGAAGAAGAAGTCGTTACAGTTGGGCCAACCTAAGAACCCAGAAGCAAAAGGTCAATCCTTGCCAACTGGGTACAAAGGTAGCGAACGACACCTCCGTACCTTCGTACAACGGGTAAGACGCCAGCCCTCTCACTTGCGCTCTGCAGTCTATCCTGAAACTGCAGCGATAAATACCAGAAACGAGCCGTGTAAGGTTAACGTTTACCGTTGGTAGGTGCCATGCTGGCCCCGGGTGCTGGCCCTATCGTTTGAAGCAGGCTCTTGATAATCCGATTGCAGACCAGTTGAAAGTTCCTATTGACTTCTCGGAAGTAAAAGAAGGGTATCAACAAGAAACAAGCGAAAACGTTTGCTTCTTTCTCTACCACACGGAATCCAACATTCAGTGTCACAGAGAGAAGCAGAAGTGGTTCCTTCACAACCGTTTGTCGGACATTCTCCTTGGCTGCACCTCCTTTGGAACTCTCTCTCTCTTCTATGAGCGCACTAGCTTAATTGTGACTTGGTTCGGAACGTTTCTGTTCAAAGAAACACTCACAAGGAAAGCCAACACTCTAGCGGGCCACTTTCTGACTATACTACTGTAGCAGCGGATTGTTCTTGGCGTTCTCGACGAGAAGGTAGACATAAACGCCTGGACAACGTTCTCTTGGGGCATCGCAGAAGGTAGTGACCAACGTCGTTCAGAACCCCTGGTCTACAATTACATACCAACTTCTTTCCACGCAAATGAGACCCAAGAGGATGTAAGCTTGGCGTGTATCCCACGTAAATTTGTGCCAAAGCGGTTTCTGCTTCTCTCTGAGAAAGAATGTTCTCAAAGCGCTTCGGTATTTCTGAAATCAGCGGGGTGGATTTGGACTTCCATTACACTCTCCTACGCACCTCTGCAAGATCTATCAGGATAATTATCTGTTCTTGAAATGGAGTGTTCCATGCTTGTTTGTCCAAGTTATCCACCAGCTCATTCCTTGGGATACCACAGTGACTCGGTACCAAAATAACATGTACCGGGCATAAAGTACCAACGGTACCCAGTTCTGATAACAATTTTGAAGTCTGCTGCACAAACAAAGTACGGTTGTTGCCGAACCGGAGATTGTAGATTTTCCATAACACTTCGGGAATCAGTGACTATCCTGACAACTCCTCTCCAACCCACTCTTGCCTTTTCCAGCAGACGCATAGTCGCAGCCTTTATCGCAGTTGCTTCTGCTATAAACGAAGATACTCCGATTCCTGCTGGTATCAGTTTGTTCTCGGGTTGTTGAAGAGAGCGCCACCACATCGCATACGAACCACCACCGACTGTGGAATCTTAAGTGCCTTCATGTTCAATTTGTCGCCATCTTCATCTATAATTTCTCTTCCCCCCGGTGTCATTCCATATGCGAACACAAAACGATCATCATACTTAATAACCATGTCCGGTCTGCGTCTATGTTTGAAAGTCCCTCACCTGCTGTTCCAAACGAACTCTTTGGAACTCTTTTGTTTGGAAAGAGGTTAGTTTGTGATTGTCGTCCAGGAGTACTGAATGATGTTGAGCACTATGTGCTGAGATGTCCAAAAAGAACGCTTGGTAGACGACTTTGCTTGCCGCCCCTTCGTGAACGCCGGAATCTTGTTGTTTCTGATATCATCCGAAAATGCCCTGAAAAGGTGCTGGCCTTCTTAGTGAGAGAGCGTTTCTTTCACAAGAAACGCTCTACATTTGGCTGTAATTAAGCTAGATGTACCCATAATTGAAAGATTGTAACTGCCCGCATCCGCTTTCGAAAAAGAGCGTTATTGGGTCTTATAAAACCCGACATAAGTTCGATGAGTCAGCGTACCACGTTCAAAGAAAAAAAAGAGGGAAAGAAAGCGACCACAACAAAGAGACACATGTGCTGCCAACAGAGGTCTTCATTTCGTATCGAGGTCTCAGAAGTTGAACATTGAAATAGAGCAGAACCGAGCGCAGATATGTACCACTCCTCGCCACCCAACGTCAAATACAAAATATCGGTCACAAGAAGCAAGAAGATGAAAACCTCTTAGACAGAGCGATATCATGGAGTCTTGAAGCGAACGAACAAAGGACTCGCCAAATTTTGCGATGCAGTACTTGCCTTCTTCTCCCACTTCAAACACAGGAAGAACGCGTGAAGGTAGTTTGCCCAGTCGGATAGGAACCAGAGAAGGTATTATCTGATAATTGTTAGACTTTGCCCTCCAAATCTTGAGAACAAGAGTACGTAAATCCCGATGGCCACTGCATTACCCAGCACAGCTCCAGCTACAAAGAACTTTGTCGCCCTGCCCTTGAACCCAAGGCAATCCCTGCAGCATAAAAAGCAAAATGCAAACAAACCAAGTAGTAGAGAAAGCAGGAGTCCAATGAAAAAGCACATGCGTTACTTGGTTTACTATCGCCGGTGCTGCCAGGACGAGTGTTTTCATTCAAGATGACTGAGTGTGAAAGGTGTTCCGAAACGAGTTGCTGCGCTGGGCTCTGGCTGCTGTTGGGTGTTGCTTTGTGCTCATCATTCGGAGATTCGTTCATCTTTTCGACAAGCACCTGCTTTGGAATTGGGGCCCTTCCTCAATGTTCGTGAAGGAGGCGGTCGAGGGGGGTTGCACTTTGTGCAGAGTAGATATAGGCATAAACGAAACTTTCTGATTGTCATCATGGGCCAAGGATCCCCGGTCATTCTGTTTTGCTGTAGAGACGGTTTTAGTAAGTTTCGCCTTCGGAGTGGTCTGGAATAAGACTTGGATCAACATCAACTTCTTTCGCATCATTCAAAATAGTTTGCTCCGTTCAAACCTGGGCTGATGGTAGACCGCCGACGCTTTGCTCCTTTCGTCCTTTCGCACTGTATAGCATATCCTGATTGTATCGTGCGACATGCTTGCTAACTGGTACCAACGGAACACAGTTTGAATGCAACGAACGCATTCTTTCCAATGAGCGCAGAGTGGATGTGCCGTTGACTCCACAGCCATATGATACGAAGAGCGGAAGCGATGTTGGAATAGTTTGCATCTGGGCATGTTTGCAGTTCGCGTAGCGTGCCACTTGCTAGCTAGTAGAGAAGGTTGTGAGGTGCGAAAGCCATGCAGGAATCAAAAAACGACGTACCAACGGTAGCGGTAAAGGCCAGGCTACCATCGCAGATTGTTACGAATAGTTGCACAATGGACCAAAAAGGGTTTCGATGATGGTTGTCGAACGCGGTATCGCACCGACGACGGTGTTGTGGAGGCCGCCAACGCAGGAATGTGCAACGGTAGCAGAACAGCCGATGTTTGGTTCGGAGCGTGCAAAGTTGGCAACGGCCGACTGTTGCGAGGCCGTACACAGCCGAGCTGGCTAGTAAGCGTGTTGTACACGAGACACAGGCATTCGACGCCGTGAACGGTGCGGCAAAAAGGCGCTTCTGCAAGCGCCGTGCGGTTGTAATTGAGCGCGCGAGCTGGAGACTGAAGATGAAGGGTTTGAGAGCGGCGACAGCAACAGAAAGGGGAAGCAAGCCATGAGCACGCGCGCTGTCACAGAAGCAGTTGATCATGTCTCACAAAGCGGCGGCGTCCTACTCGGTGCCAACGGCGACTACAAGAGCAAGCACGTTGACAAAAGGCATACAGAGACACAACTCGGAGGAACTGACTGCGATTGACATATCGGCGGCGCGCGGTGGTTGCAAGCTGCTGCGCGGCATGAACCCCGTGTTGGTGGAGAAGACGTTGTTGTGGCCTTGCAGCTCGTGCGACCTGACGTTTCTGGCGGGGTACTCGTGGGTACTGTCGCCGCGCGCGCTGCTGGGATGGCGCGTGCTGATGGTTGTGTACGTGGTGGTGACGCTGGTTGTGATCGGGCTGTCGGACATTGCTCGCGTGTACAGCTTGTCGTTCGGTATCTACTGCGCGCAGCTGGTGAGCTGCTGCGCGTGCGTGGCGTGCAGTTGCATGTCCGTGCTCGGGCGGCGGAAACGGTTTCCGAAGCGAGCGAGCAGAGGGCGGAAGAAGGCGGCGCAAGTAGTGGACACGGCGTGCATCATGCTGGTGCAAAACGTGCTAGCGCTGAGTGTGTACAACGACATTGTGGTGGCGACGCGCGACCACGTGAGCGCGACGAGCCAGGCAAGCTTCAAGCTGCTTCACTGGTACAACGTGCTGCCCGGCGGCGGCGAGCTCATCGTGGGCTGCGCGCAGTTTGAGGCGCGCCACTTCTCGCCGCTGCTGGCGCTCAAGGCGCTGGCGCTGGCGTCGGCGTTCGCGGCGCGCTACGTGCCATGGCTGCCGCGGCTGCCGCAGCTGTACGACGACGTCTGGCACGACGACAGCTGCGCCGCCGCGCTGCTGGTCGTGTTGCAGATGGCCATCATCGGCACGCTGAGCGCGCTGGCCGTGCTGGGCGCGCAGAAAGCGCGCCAGGCGCTTATCCGACGCATGTGATCTTGCGATGAGATACTGATACTGTAAACATACGCTGTAAATGCATTCGCATGGCGCCGCCGCCGCCGCCGCCGCCGCCGCCGCCGCCGCCGCTGTTGGCGGCAACAAGTGGCCGCCCGTGCGTTGGAACAGGTTGGAACAGGTTGGAACAGGTTGGAACAGTGTCCGCAGCTGGCTCAGCGCAGCCAGCGAGTGCCAGCACACAACATCGCAAGAGCGGGCGTCGCCCCCCCCCCCCCCCCCCCACCCGTAAAAACCCACGCGCCGTGGCCCGCACACGTGTGCGCGCTGTAGAGCGTCGCTTCTCAAACGCGCGTGCGCGTATGAAAGCGCCGCGTCGAGGTACAAAGGTACCACGCCGCAGCGCGTCGTGCTAATACTCACGGCGCGCCGTCGCGCGAAAAAAAGGCCACGCATGAAGACGCGCTTTTGCCGCGCGCAACCGCCACAACGCGCCGCACGTACGAAGGTAGCCAGTCGCTGGCCCGTTTAGAAGCGCCGCCGCGCGCGCGCGCGCACCACAGGGGAGGTGTCGTGCGGGGGCCGGGCCCTCCCCCCCCCCTATATCCGCCAGTGCGGCGTTGGCCCGGTTACGGCTCACCCCGGGCGTGGGCTGGCGCGGAGAGGCGCGCCTAGATAAGCTCTAAGCGGGCCAAAACAAACGCGTCGAATGAGCGGTTGGCGCGAGCGCCTCGCCGTCGTTCCACCGTTCCACCGCGTTCCACATGCACGCGCGCCGTTGGCGCTCATACACAGCGTCGTTTGGGGCGCGACCTTTGCCACGTGGCACTGGCACGCGCCGGTAGCGCGTTGGCGAACGGTCCAACTGCGCGCGGCGCGCACACTGTGCCGGCGGCCAATGGGCGGCGTGCGCCCCGTCGCGTGCTTCCGTTGGTCAGCTTTTAAGCGTTGCCGCCGGTGTCCCTCCATGGCATTCTGAAGTCTGCCGGTACGCGCATCGCCGCCGCTTTGGCGCGCTCGTCGCCGCGCTTTGGCGCGCCTTTTGCGCGCTTTGGCGCGTTTGGCGCGCGCCCCTTTGCTTTGGCGTTGCGCTTCCCGCTTGGCTGTGTCGCTTTCCCGCTTGGCTGTTTCGCCTTTTCGCTCGTCTGTGTTTAGCTTCCCGCTTCGGCGGGTTGGCTCCCTGGTCGGCGCTTTACTTTCTGCGTATATGTACAAATCCGTGCAGCAAAAGCGCCGCTAAACTAGCGCCGCGATTAGTCGACAAAATCCCAATCGCTTGGCTCACTCAAAATCCATATCCATATCCTCCCCCTCCTCCTCCTCCTCCCCCTCCTCTTCCTCTGACCCGTTTTCCTCCTCCCCCGAATCCCCCATCTCTTCACTGCCCTCCCTTCCAGACCTCCCGATTACCTCCTGCACCTCGCGTCGCACCGCGGCCGAACGTTCGTCCGCAACCGGCCCATGGAATCGCAGCGGCAAATATAGCTGGTCTCTTCTCTCATCCTCCTCCTCCACTGTTTCCGTCGCGCTCGCGCGCTCCCCGTTCCCATTCGTACCTCTCATCGGGCTCTCCCCAAACGCAAACAGCCTGCGCGTGCCGGGAGTCATCAACCCTGCGCCCTCGCGCCCGTTTCTCCTTGCATTGTTCTCACGGTTCAGCACCAGGTTCCTGGTTGACGGCGACATGGGCGACACCACAATCGTTCCGATCCGCCTGGATCTTCGGCTTCTCAGCACCCTCATCGGGCTCTCAAGCAACTTTCGACCCAGGTCTTCGAACATCTCTTCTCGTTCCGCCCCCTGTCGTCGGCTGGCACGTCTTGCAAGTCTTTTCAGCCCGCCCTCATCACCATCATCATCATCATCATCCTCATCATCATCATCCCCCTCCTCTTCATCCTCATCCCCCTCCTCTTCTTCCTCATCCCCCTCTTCTTCTTCTTCCCCCTCCTCGTTCATATCTTCAGCCTCTTCCTCTTCACCAAACTCATCCGTCTCACTGCTGGCTCCCTCGGGGAGGATGAAGCCGCTCATGTGCGGCACAAACACTTCGTTATAGAAGCGGATTATGTCGCCCCTTCCAGCTCTTCGTTCCCTCCCTTTCTCTTCATCCTCATTGTCTGCACCTGCCTCCGTCTGCAACAGATACCCAAAGTCATACAGGCTGATGTTGCGAGTCACCAATTCCGATGGCGAATTGTATCGGAACGTTACTTCGTTCGTGTGGTCCAGGCTGTGGTAATGTCTTACAATCGTGCGGAACCGCAGCTGAATGTGCTGCACCTTCGCCACGCCGTAGATCACGCACAGGATGATCAAATCCACATGCCTGTTGATTACCAGGTTCCACCTGCACCACAGCGCGAACTTGATGCTCCTCCACACCTGTGATCTCAGATGAACAAGGTCAAGTCTTCTTAACAGTTCTTCGGTTCTGGTGCCAGCTAACGCAAACACCTTCTCGAAGAAAAAGTCCAGCACTCGTGCTCGTGCATCATGATCGCCGTACATCCGCTCGGGCTTTTCCATCTCTTTCAATTTTGGTGTACTACTATCTTCCACCTCAGCTTCACCCTTCACTTCATCTTCATCTACCGACGCACCACGCTCTTGTGCCGGTGTTACCGGGGAAGCTTGCGCGAAATTCTCCGCCGACTCGCTTCCTTGCGCTGTGTCGTCGCTACCAACTACCTCTTCGGGTGAAGCCTCTTGTGTACTTGGTGCAGTACGGTTCTGTTGCATTATCAAGTCTCTGTTGTACGCTTGAAGTACTTGCACAAGCGGTGACTTGCTTCTCCATGCCATCCATTCAAGTATGCGCGCATCGCAACACACTAAATGGTGTACCAAACACCTTGGCATCTGGGGAACAAGCATGCAGAATGTATCCAACGCTTTGGTAAGTTCAAACGGTGACACATCGAACGCTCGGTATGCCACCGCAAACACCTGGAGATCTCTTCGTCCATGTGCTGCTGCAGTGGTTTCCCACGCAAACGTAAGGAAGCTCTTGTGCAATACGTAGTTGTGAAGTACGTTGGACAAGAACTTCTCCGGCTGTTGACTCAACCGACGTTTCTCCTTTTCGAGGATTCCTTCCATAGCTGCAAAATAAACAGCCAGTACTTCACGAACGTGTCGATCGGAATTCGTGTCTCGGAGAACGGTGCACAATGCCGCGGAAAAGCGCCTACCAACATCAATGATAGCCAGTAGTGGACGACCGCCGCCCGTGACCTTCCTCAGACCGTCCGTCGTGGATACTTGCTCCAGCGGACACGTCAGGCAGGACTCGCTATTCGTTTCTGGGCGACTCGCGGTCAAGGTTGTAATCCACCTCATAGTTCGGCTATCATCTGCCGTCGTTGGCGACGCAGCTACATTCGGTGTGGGTGGCCTTGTCACATATCGTGGCGAGATGGCAGCCACAGTCGCCAGGGCATCCAGGGCATCGGGTCGAGTGGACAACGCATACCTGGAGAAGTTTGGCGACGAACGAGGTGTCAGCATAGCAGCACGTGAGCGCGCTCTGCGAGCAGGCGTGCTGCGAGCCGGCGTTGGCGGACGTGCAGCAGACGGCGGCACCGGTTCGTCATCGGCCCGTCTTTGGCGACGTTGCGGACGTGGAGTAATCGCATCCTCATCCTGGTCTTGGTCTACGTCTTCATCCAAGGCGCGCTTGCGGCCAAGAGCCGAAGTGGCTTGCGGTGTTGACTGAGCCTGGGGCTGCGTCGCTCCCATGACATGATTTGTCGTGGACGGACCATTTGACGCCTGTGGTTGAGGTGAGCTGGAGTTAGAGCCGGCCGCTGCGGATGAACCGTTCGCCGTGGACATTGCTGCAGACGGAGTGTCTTCAGAGTTTGAAGCTGCCTTGCGAGCGGACACGGGTCCGAGTGGATTGGCAAGCGGCTGAGCTGTGAAGGCGGTAAGCTGCGGAGCGTGAAGGAAGATGCGTTCATCGGTTGCAACACGGTCCTTATAGCCAGTGAGCTGTTGCGCGTACAAGGCGTCCAGGTCTTGGCAGATAACCTCCAGCTGGGAGTCGGGGCGTGGGAACAAGGGCAGAATGGCGTGAAGGTGCCTGTGCAGCTGCGTATCCAAGGCACGTCGGTAATGGCGCAACTCGTTAGGTACGGCGCACGTGGCACGGAATATGGCATGACCAGGATCCTCGCCGGCTATGAGGCCGGCATGTACCACACTGGCGAGCATGACATGATGTGCTTGCTCGTAGGTTAAACTACATTCGGCCGGGGGCGTAAGAGAGCTCCTTGCGACGAGGAAGAACAACCACGCGAGCTGAAGCACGCGAGGATGATCGTGTAGCAGACCACTGTCCATGAGAAAGCATAGCTGACGCCACACGTGGGCGCTGACCATGAAAGCAACGGATGCAGAGTGGACGCGACGATCAGTGGGTGAAGCGGCCGCAGGCTGGACGGGCTGGATCTCATCTTCGATATCAGAGTCAGAGTCAGATTGCGGTGCAAGAAGTTGAGGCTGAGCATCCGCGGCGCGGAGCACGCGTTCCAGCGGATGCAGCGGGATTTGCTCGGCGTGGATGGCGATGGACGCGATGTACAAGGCGCAGGCCGAGGTGTATGGATCAGGATGCATGGGGAAAGCGTTGGCGTGGATGAAACGGGCCTGGAGGACAACGTGATCCGGGAAAGCGAGGCGGTGAGCCAGGATGTCGATGCAGTCGATGTCGTTCTGGACGGCGTCGGGCGCGGCGGGGGCTTGGTCGAATAGATTCTGCATGTTGTAGTTGTTTTGGAGTGTGTGGCGGGGGTCGGGTGGTACACAATATGGCGAGGATGGGCGGTGTGTGTGTAGATATGACTGTGGTGAGAAACTAGAGAAAGCTTGGCACAAAGACGTAAAAGCGTTCAAACAAGAGCTGGGAACAGTTGTTGGATGGGGAGGGCTCAACGTTGAGACGGCGACGAGCGGCGCGGCGTTTATGAAGGGCGCGAGCGACGCGCGCACACGCAGCAGCGGCGGCAGCGCCAGCAACCGAGCGGAGCAAAAGTGCGCGCGTCGCGCGCGAGAGCGCGCTCGCGGCGGCGCTCACACGGCGCACACCATCAACGCACCACAGCGTCCCCACCGCGCTGAGCGGCGGCGCGCCGCCCAAGTGCCGCAAAAAGCTGTGAAATTCAACATGAGATACGCGCACACGTGTGGCAGCGCTCCAACGGCGGCGCTGGTTCCCGCGCTTTTTGTCCACCGCCGGCGCGCACTGTCGCCCGCCGCTGCGCGTGACGCGTGTTGGCGCGCGCACGCCTGCGCCGTGGAGGCGCTGGCGCCACTTCCCGCCATTTTGAGTGGCGGTGGCGGATGTGCGCGCCGCGCCAGCAATGCCACGCATGTGCGTGCTGCGCGCATGCCGCACGTGTTGCCGCGGGGGACCGTCGGGGGAGCCCCACGCGCGCTCGGGGGGACTTCACGGGTCACTATGGCCCCCTCAACGCTTTCAACGCTAGTACGAGCATCGCTATCACCCAATTATGTGCGAACAGCCCTATTATTCAAGTACGAGCAAAGCTATTTCACGAGTACCAGCAACGCTCATTAATCGTGGCGCAGGCCCTCCCCCCCCCCCCCTCTCCCCCCCCCCCCCAACATTGCCTACTCGGAGTACCTATCCTTCGCCGCTGCACTGATCCTCCGCAAAGAACCGTTCTACGCTTTCAACGTCTACTTCGACGCTCCGTACTTGTGTAATTTTCATCCAAGCACCGACACCATTCGACCGCAGGTCCAAGTATCTACTCCCCCTGTTTGCCGTCCCCCACCTCCTCCAACGCGCTACGCCGCCACCCTGGCAAGCGAACCAAGCTCCGTAACCCCCACCGCCGGCTTCAAGCTCAGGCCCGCCGTGTTCAGCAGCGCATTTCCCCCACACATCGCACCCATGAACTGTCGGTGGCAATAGCCTGGTGGCAATAACCTGGTTGGTTGTCCGCCAATGCTCGTCACGCCTACGGCCGTCCCTCGCCATCATGCCGCAGTTCGCCACGCGGTGGGAGCGTCTGCTGCACCGTACGGCGTGTAGAATCAAACTTGCCGGCCCTTTCCCCGCTCGCCACTGGCGATGATTTGGTTCTCCCTTGGTCAAACTCGGTCACGCCGGCCGCCGTCCCCCGCCGCCATGCCGCAGTTCGCCTCGTAGTGGCAGCGTCTGTTGGGCCGGACGGTGTGTAGAATCAAACTCGCCAGCCGTTTCCCCACTGGTGGCGATGACTTGGTTCTCCGTTGACCAAACCGGGTCACGCCGGCCGCCGTCCCTCGCGGCCACGACGCAGCTCGGCACGCAGTGGAAGATGGAGTTCGAATTGAACGTTGCCCAAAATCGAAGGAGCTAGCCATTTCAGTTTTTGCCGTAGGGCGTGTCAATAAGTGTGGTGAGCAGTATCATTGTACTAGTTGCTCATCTTCGACGCCGACATGAGCGATCGTCCTACCTACTCCAAGTTGCGGGCAGCTTTCACGTTTCCGCAACAAAACGCAATAGATCCATCATGGGATTACTTCAGAAAAAACAAAAGCTACTCGTATTGCGCCACATGGAAGATACCGTAAAAACTTTTACGGTACCCGCCACGACAAGCGCATTGCAGCCTGGCGTGGCCCAGTGCGGCACGTGCCGCGCACGGGAGCCAGACAACAAATTAATTCGAAGCGAAGCCGGCCGACGAACTACACAGATCTTGCTCATCTCAATCGTTGTAGATTTAGCAAAAGGCTCGTTTTGGATAGCTATTCTTCCCCAATACCGACAAACGTACTTCCTTACCTTCTCCGGTTATGCGCCGCCCCATCTTGTGAAAACACTCATGAGTGTTTTCACAAGATGGGGCCTCGTTTAGCCGGAGACGACGCCCCGGTACCATACTAGTGGGGCTAGTAAGCCAGTGTACACCCGGTTACAAGTTGCGTGCAGACACGCGGCAGTTAGGGACATGCCGCAGTTACGGACATGCCGCAGTGGGACACACGCCAAGTGCGTGCCGAAGTGCACTACGTCGAATCGCTTCGAATTAAAACGAGTTCCTAAAAATCTTCGTGTCATTTTCTATCGTTTTCTGTATAGAAAAAATGCCGAAGCGCAACTTATTAAAGCTTTCACCTGTACCAAAAGCTAAAGACCCAGGGGTCACTTCGTCAGAATGCCTGATTGCAACTAAACCAACATGAATTCTCTATGCTAGTCTAATAGCCGTTTTTAAATAAGAGATTTTTCCCTTAGCGCTTAACCCTTGATTCCAAGCAGTTCGTAGATTTCAAAACAAGCGGCATTTGTTATTGTATTTACACGTGCGCCGAATGACGATGAACAGTTGTCGCGAGAGCAAACCGCATGAAAGGAAAGGATATTCTCCTTCCCTTGCTCCTCTTGGAGCAAATGTCTCAAACAGCTGCCCACACGGAAATGCTCATTTACCAAGGATTGTCTCTAACACCACAGATGGATACTTCGATGCAGGGGCTTATCGACGATAAAGAAACGGTCAGACCAGGCCGCGGCCATCCTGTTTCTGGTACGAAAGCTAAATACGCAATGCGCCTCTCTGCTTAAGTATACTACGACATACGTTTTGATGACCCAGACATAAAGTTGTTTGAGAAAACGACGCATATGTCTAGAGAGGACTTCGACCATCTGCACGACTTAGTCCAACAACGCCTGGAACGTCCCATAGACGTTTGCAATCAGTTTGACGAACAGCATAGAACTGCACGCAAAAGGCGTTCAGACACAAAATAAATGCTGTTCCTTTTCCTTGATATGCTTGGAGGACCAAACGAAGGTGGGTTGGGCGTGGAGAGAGCTGCTTATCGTTACGGAATATCAACGGGGACCGAATTCAACTACTTCAGACATGTTCTGTACGCTCTATTTATTACTTTAGATTCGATAGAACCAAAGCTTATCACGTGGCCTGATGAAGCCCAAAGATCAGAGGCGGAGGGCTTAGTGATCGGGTTTCCGAGATGTGTGTTCTTTGTTGATGGGAACAAAAGCAAGCGTTGGAGACCAAAAGATAATTCGGAGCAGGAACGTGCGTATGACGGCTACAAGAAAGCGCATACATGGGCCATACTTGCTTTCTGTGATGATTGTTTGGACGGTTTATCCGTCTGGAGATATCTGACAAAGGGGCGGAAAGCGACCGCAATCTTTACACGAACTCGGACGTGTTTCGTGACCCCACATCCTATCTAACTACAGAGCAGCACGGGATGGCTGACATGGGTTTTGCTGGAATCAGGGCGCTCGTTGTTCCGTATAAGAGAAATGAGAGCACTACATGGATGTATCGTTCTGTTTACAATATGCGAATCCGGAAGCAACGTATGGTCAACGAGTGGGGCATCGGCTACATCACCAATCGCTTTAGATTGTTTCTAGGACGTTGGCTGTTTGAGAAAGCTTTATTCCCGATTGCTTATCACAAAGCGGCGATGCTCTGTAACTGGCAGATGCAGCGACGTGGTTACCCTCTACAACTGCGCTCTAGATATGAGGCAAAACTGGCGGCTTTGGCTGCTCAAGAACACGAAGACGATGACTTAGAGCGAAGGTGCGACACCTAAGTAGCATGATTCTTTACTATGTGGCGTTGCGGCGCGCGTAGCGCTCGCCCGCTACGCGCGCCGCGACAAGAAACAAAAGGAGGCAACATACGTCTACTCTGAAGCTGCGGCGACCGATCGACTTCATCCTCAATGCCAGCGTGATGTTCTGTGGGCTGTTTTTCATGGTCCTCCGTATTATTGGCCAGAGCCGAGGCGTGGCCTTCGCAAACGTCGAGAAGATCTGGGTCAATTCCAAGCGGCTCGGATGGCAGACATGGTGGAAGAGGGGTAACCGGTTCGCACACTTGTAGGTTGTTACTACGCGCAAAGAGGCTGACGAGAATGCCAAACTGTTCACTCTGTCGGCGTTGCAACGCGGCGCTCGCAGTGGCGGCGTTAGCAATGCGCGTTTGCGAACGTAAGGTATGAAGCTCAGCAGTTGTTTTGCGGCGTTCCTTGCGTTCTCGCTCCTCGTGACGAGAATGTTTGTTCTTCTCAAAGGTTTCCTTCCGCTCGCGATTCCGTTTTTCCTTCTCCGCCCTTGACTCCCGGTTTCGAGCAAGCGCCCGCTCGGCGCCATCCACCGTGGTGTGTGTCTTCTTAGAGGCCAAGTGTTTGTAGTCGAGAATAGCTTGGTCTAAAACGTGTTGAGCATCGTTTTCCCTACCTCGTGCTGGAGCGACAGGTCCGTCCTCTTCTGCACTTCCTTGTATTGAAGCAATGATCACTTTCCTAGCCATATCCACGACAGAATTAGCTATGTGACGCACGTTCTCCGGTGTCATGCGCTCCATATAAGCGCGACGCCAGCTCATGCTATATGTGTTTTGCTGATGGACTAACACGGCGTCCGGAACATGGCGGCTACATGCACTTAACGCCTGTGGCGCAAGTCTGATCAAGAGTCTTTTGCTTTTGGACGGGGGCTTGATTCGCAATCAAAGTTCGCAGTACCCACTCCTTCTCGATTTTGTTGATGACGAACCTTTGAGAGGAGCGTTGCGGTGTGGAGCTGGTACGGGAGTGCGGGAGGGAAGCTTCATGCTGTACGACGGGCGTTGGGAGGGGTTCTGGTGCGGTGAGTAGAGGGTCTGGCGTGGCTGAAGACGAACGAGGTTCGATGTGAGGAGCCATTGTAGTTCGGAGATCGTTGAGGTGGAGCTGATCTGGGCTGCGATCGGCTTTGGGGTTCAAGCTAAGCTTTTTGGTTTGGTGAGTGCAGCGCGGTTTGTTAGTTTCGCTCCTGTTTTGAACTAACCCGTATATCTCCCAATCTAGGCTATGTTAATTAAACGTCTTTCGTCTCTAAAGAGCATCTTATTTTGAAAAGAGACGAGTTTTTTCTTATTTAAAAACGGCTAATGGCCAGATCTTGGGCTCGATTCTTTCTCAGCTTAGTTGAATGCGCGTGATCTTTGCTCCCGATGCGCTTTTGCAGAACTTATATGCCTGAGAAACGCATGAGAGTCCGTCAAACTGTCCATATCTATCTTCCAACGAAATTCCTTTACTCTCTGCATGGCTCTATGGATTCTTTGCAGGCATTTATCTCTCTCGTAAGCGTTCAAT